>CM056492.1:2555466-2684827 GCA_029783415.1 Anisodus acutangulus | reverse complement strand
TAAGGGGAGTAAATCAATTGTATCGTTCTTTCGAACCTACATTTCCCAACTCCTAATGTAATTTTTGTAGGGTTTTGTTGGGTTCAAAACACATAAGTAAGACACAACGGAAGTTTAAAATTTTGTTCTTACTTACCCTCAACAATTTCTTCTGGTATGGTTATATGACAATAAAAAACATGAAACATAAAACATGAACACTTACAGGTTGTATTATCTGGAGTCTTTACTAAAGTGTGGACATGCGATTCCCTTTTCGACGTGGACATGCGATTTCCTTTTGGACTGCAAACACAATGCTACGGCGTATTCCTCTGTCAAGAAAGCTAGGAAATCTTAGCAGAGGTTTGAGAGAGTTTCGTCCTAGACTCTAAGTCTAGAATTAGTTTATAGAATTGGTGTGTTTTAATTAACAATGGGAATGTTGTATTTATAGTTAAAATTATGTCACAAATCAGATTAGGGTTGAGCTCTAAGCCTGGCCCAAAAACTGAGGTGTTGTGGGCCAATCTGACTGGGCCCACTGCCGGGTCGGCGCCGCGGCACCTTACGTAAAATTATGTTTCCCGTTTTCATTTAATATATATATTCAGCACATTAAATCCAAAAATTAATTTTGATTTAATTAAATAATTTTCATCTAATAGAAATTATCCCATAGTTATTATCAATTTAAATATCTCGATCTCAAATCGAATATTTAATACTTTCTCAATACACCCTTAGATCGAAGAGACAATCGACATAGTGTGACCCTATAGGCCTTCATATATCGACACTAATCCAATTAAGATCCATACGGAACTCCTAGACTGCGCAATACGACGAACTCAATATATGAAGTACTTTTACATGAATCCAGCAAACATAACCTTTATGTGAGATGATAAATTCCTTTCATTAGCGACACACTCGACCAAGCTTAGAATTTGCCATGTGTCTATCCAAATGGCTTGATCACTTTATCTCATCTATATTAGTCGACAATTAGACCATATTCTAAATATGTCTCTTGCATTGGCCAATGACTTGGTCGACCTAATATCACTGAGAAGTTGAGTGCTCTCTCGAATATCCAATCGAGGAATAAATCCTATTCTTGGCTCAATTACCATCTTAATTTACATCATAATGTACCCAACACAAGTCGTGTCTTATCCTATAAGGAGTTTAAGCTTAGGACATCGTCAAAGTACATTACTCTGTAAACAAGGTGCGTATTGACCTCAAGTCAAAGAACCTTTATATCCCGCACGATGATAACACTCTAGACATGTCTAACAAATAGTTTATCAGCAGAGTATACCAATACTTTCCAAAAATATACATGTATCCATCACTTGTAGCAGGTGAGACACACTACATTCCCTAAGAATGTGATGCAGACCACATGTCGACTTATAACATATCATCGATATCACATTCTCGATGATCATTAGTCGAGGCTATTTTAGAGTTACGCTCTATCATCAATATCTCACTCTATTAATGACAACGTAAGCTCAAGGGATGCACATTAATGAATAATTACAAATAATTAAATAATAATTCAATAATCGCAAATGCCATAAATATTAATCTTATTAATAATACGAATGTGTTCAGTACATTTGTCCTTAATAATAATTATCTCTAGGACATACGTACTTTCAATTTTATCCCTTGTTTCCCAGCTTGTTAGAAGCTATTCGGTAGATTAGATCACTTCAGTCTTACATTTGAGGTTACATTTCTTCCTTCTTTCCTATTCTCTGACTACCATCAAGCAAAACGAGGACATTTATATAGAGAGTTAGTAAATACAATCTTAGCAAGTAGTTGAAGGCCATATAATAGAACGACAAACTTACTTTACGAGGCACCTATCCTTTTGCTCATTCTCTTCTCCTTGAGGCTCTGCTGCACTCCCATAGGATACGAAACTCTGAACCTTCTATAAATCAAAATACAAGCCTTGACAGTAAAACACAATGAAATATAGAGGCAAAAAACCAAAAAAAAAGTGTGCATCAGTAGTTGGAGAAGAATAAGTGGAGGAGAAGAACCAATGACGGGAGAAAAAACAAGGACTAATCAGAGTAGACAAAGAGGTGATGCAGTCATTTTACAGCCTTACATTGCATCATCCCATGGAAGATTAAATATGTATTGATAGTTATAATGTACTGGTCAAACATTTTACATATGGCATAGGACTCAACAAAATTCACCTATTTCTCCATGCGTTTTTCATTCGACAACTCTATTTTCCCCGAATAAAGTGAATCTTGAACACATCTCGTACCAGATTTCAACAATGAAATCAAAGCACAAATTTACATGCTCATATCTATCATAACTAGCATAACAGCAAATTCTGTGCAAGCACAGAAAAAGACATTTACGAATTTTAAAGTGACAAAAGCAGCATATCTTAGGTAACATACTGTATTAATAAATCATCAGCATAAAGTGCTGGAATCCAAAACTTTACAACTTTGAATCTACATCCAAAAGAATAAAAACAAGACTATCTCTAAATCCTATTTCATCTTACAAGGATCCTAGGATGTCTACTGTAGAAACAGGGTCATGTATATACTTCCCTCACTTTTCTCTCGGTACTAATTCCTAGGTTTTGAGCATGGGCAGATCTATACAGAAGCCAGCGAGTTCAGTGAGATACGGTTCATCAAGATATCAACAGCTCTTAGCTCGAGGTGTGTGTAGGGTTTAAAAGAAATAACATTATATCTATTTATCCAAAGTCCAAACGAATTGTCACAAAAAGAGTAATTACTTAAATCCAGGACCCAACTTTGCCGGTGCATTAACATAGAAAGTTCATCAGTCAGATTCTCTTTTTGATAGCAAGTATTTATTTTTGGTGGAGAAGTTGGAAATCTTAATTCATTTGCATAGTCTCGTTGGAAAAGAATAAGACATGCATGATTTGATGTAAAAAAGTTCCCTATTACAAAACATCATCATAATTCGTAGCTGTTTGTTGGTAAAGGGATCGAGCATCTTCTATTCAATTCACTAAAAGACATTGTGCCCAAATTGATGCCATTAATAGCCAAGCAGGAGATAGCATCAAACAAATTATCAAGACTACCATGTGAGTAAAATGATGATTCAGGACATTCATTCAAGATAATTATAGAAGGGCAACCGGGTGCACAAAGCATCCCGAGTTAGCAGGATTCGTGAAAGGCCGCACCCTAAGGGGTGTGATGTAGATAACATACCCTAGTGCAAACATTCATTCAAGAGAATTACGTCATGAGGAATCAGGGAAATAAAGTTGACAATCGAATTCAATGTATTTGAATGACCGAACTGTTCGTAAGGAAGAACTGAATGAAGTTCTTTTTTGTTCTATCAAATACCTGGATTATATTCAGATTTAGACAAACTAAATAGTCTCGTCGATCTGATAAGACATAGCAGGACAACAGCCAAAATGACTCAACTTTACAGTTGATTCCTGAGTTCATGAAGATGTTTGATATCATCAGGTAATCTTTGAAGACTAAAATGTTTGAAGGGTAATGCTTCATAATTGAGCCTTTGAATTCCGAAGGATTTGGACAGGTCTAACCAATCAGATAAGAAAAACGAGTTGTTAATAGGAAGAGGCTGTTCAACCTTATGGTCATGTTTACTTTAAACACTATGTTTATATCAACAACAGACACTATTTAGTGTACTCCGCCTTGGTTTGATTTGGAAGTATACTCCAAACCTTCGACTACTACTTGTAGTCTCTTATATGACATGGCATTTTCAATCTGTATAGCAGTCCATCAAGATGTAAGAGGCCTGATACTGCCTACACTTCATAGTGGTACCAAAGGGTGGGGCCTAGTGGTTAATGAAGTGGGTTGAGAACCATGACGTCTCAGGTTCAAATCCCAGTAGAGACAAAAACACTAGGTGAATTCTTTCCATCTGTCCTAGCCTCGGTGGACAGAGTTACTACTTACTTGATACATGTTGCTGGTGGGAGGTGGGAGTTATCTCATGGAATTAGTCGAGGTGTGTGCAAGCTGGCTCGGACACCACGATTATAAAAAAAGCTATGCACAAAGGCAACAAACATTTAGAAGCAGGCCCTAGATAAGTTGTAAAAAGACTATAATAATAGAAATATGACAGAAGAAATTAAAATTGTTATGCCTAATTCACAAACAGGCCCAGAGAACTCCACCAGGCTTTTATGTGTACTCGACCACTCCCACCACTGATTATAAAATTCTAACTGTGAGCATTAGAAAATGTCTTAAGGATCCACTGTCAAATGGGACGATTCTTGATTGCAACCATTTGAGCACCCTTTTTTTTTTAGAAAGGTAACATTTGTATTAATCAGCACCAAGTTGGTAATGGTATAAATATTTACAATTACAAAAAATCTTACAAGGATTCAAAAAGTTCAAAAAGAAGCTTCTGTATCCTCTACATAACTTTCTTTACACCAAAACAGAAAAGTAAAAAAACATCTCATCTTGATCTTCTGTATGGAGCATGTAATGCCTTCAAAGCATCTAGCATTCCTCTCTCTGTCTGATACTTCCTTTTGATTTATTCCAGCTCCATAAAAGGTCCTTTGTATCTTTAGTCAGTTTGACCATCGTACTCCAAATCAAGCCAAATAAATTGAAACAGAGGGAGTACTAATCTACTAGTATTACATATTGAAGTTATGTTGTGATGGATAAAAATTCATCATTGTTCAAAAATTCATTTGAAGTTATACAGACAAAGTCATGCGCCATATAAGGTGATCATACAATAGATCCTTGTGGTCCGGTCCTTCTCCGCCCCCGCGCATAGCGGAAGCTTAGTGCACCGAACTGCCCTTTTTTTATATTTAACGTGAATTATGAACCACCATTACCACAAAGTCTATTAATTAAATTCTTATCTAGTGTATTCAATTGTTCATCTCAAGATAGACAATAACTGATCAGTGGCCATCACTGTCAAAATTATAGTTGATTCTTCTCATTTTTATGAACTTACTATTAATATACTATTACCCACTTTTATCGCATTTAACTCTTGCGCTTCTAGAGCCAACATACACGTGCAACACACATGTCGAGAGAAATAAGTTACACTTCCTCTAGATCTACCGAATTTAAATTCTAAATCATATTTTAGTATGAAAAAGATGCTTTTAAATAAATTTTGAACCACCGTAACAAACTATATTTAGGATATGCTTATCTATAATTAATTGCTTACTTAAAGACAAATTACCGTAACCGACCCATCATTGTCAAGATTACACAATTAATACTTCCAAACTATCAAGATTCAAACAATCCAATCTAACAACACAACTCGTTATTGAACAATTATCTTTCAAATCTCAGCTAATTCTGTCCATTTCATTTGATTGAGCATGAACATTAAGTCCTTACCGAAAACACTAATCCTATAGACTTACTAAATTTCACAAGTTCAATAATTCTGCTCTTTGTATCACCAAGTGAAGTCATCTAGGACTAATAAATTCATAGCTCTAATCAACATCTAATGTTCTCCAATTTATCTTGTTGATATAAATAAACCATATATTTTAGGTTGAACAAATTGGACGCACAAGATGAATTTACTAGAATTTATAGTTGTATGACCATATTTAATGTGAAATTCTGATCAATCATTACAACAAAATCTACTTAATGAGATTCTCATCTAATATACAACTGCTCATCTCAAGAAAAACAATAACCGATCAATGATCACCACCGTAGAAATTATAGTTGATTCGTCTCATTTTTATGAACTTACTACTAATATACTATTAACAATTTTTATCGCATTCGGCACTTGCCCTTCTTCCGCTAGCATACACGTGCAACATGTGTGTAACACACGTATCGATAAAAATAAATTACACCTACTCTAGATCTACTGATAATTCTAGATTATACTCTTGTATGAAAAGAATGATTTTAAATGAATTTTGAATCACCTCTGCAACAAATTATATTTAAGAGATGCTTATCTATAATCAACGGCTTAAAGATAAACCATCGTAACCAACCCATCATTATCAAGATTACACAACTAATACTTTCAAACCATCAAGATTCAAACAATCCAATCTAACAACACAGTTCGTCATTGAACAATCACCTTTCAAATCTCAACTAATTCTCTCCATTTCATTTGGTTGAGCATGGACATTAAGTCTTTATAGGAAACACTAATCATGTAGAATACTAAATTTTACAAATTCAATAATTCTGCTCTTTATGAACTCAGCTAGGACTAATAAGTTCATAACTCTAATCATCCCATCTAATGTACTCCTACTTATCTTTTTTATGCAAATAAATCATATATTTCAGGTTGAATAAATTGAACGCACAAGATGAATTACCAAAATTTATAGTTGTATGACAATATTAAGATGAATTCCAATCCACCATTATAACAAAGTCTATTTAATAAGATTCTTATCCAGTATTCAACTGCTTATCTCAAGATAAACAATAACTAATGAATGATCATCACTTAAAAATTATAGTTGATTTGTCTCTTTTTTATGAACTTACTACTAGTATACTATTACCCATTTTCATCCCATTCAAAATGTGCAACACACATGTCGAGATAAATAAGTTATACCTGTTAAACAAAGCCCAAAGATCGAAACAAAGCCCAAGATCGCCAAGAATGCCCAAAGCAGCCCAACAGTGGCTTCAAAGAAAGAAGGGCTCACCGCCAAATTTCCCCATTCTCGCCAAAGAATCTCTCAAATAGCAAAGAAATGGGCTCACCCATTCTCGACCAAAGAATCCAAAGAATGACAATAAGTGTATATATGGTATATATATATTTATAGTATATTGTAGTATAAAAGGTTACCTAAATTAGTGTTATACACCTACCATAATTGTATAGGTAGATTTATGGTAGAATAAGGATTTAGAAGTAGAATAGGAAAAGGATCTTCCTATTATAGAAATATGTAACTTGTATATATATCTATTCAATCAATGAAAATAATCAAGGGGATTATTTCTTTCATGGTATCAAGAGACTAGGTCTAAACAAAAGTTTTCTTCTCTCAAACTTTTGCCTCCTCTTTGCCCGAGAACCCCCCCCCCCTCCCTCGGGTTTTTTTCTCTCCAAATATCTCGTCTTCCGCTCTCAAAACCCTCTCGTAAAATTATCCTCCTTCTCTGTTCTTTCAAAAATGTCTAAGAACAATTTTCACCCTGCCCTCACGGTTTCCAATATCAAGCTCAATGTCCCTATTGTCCTTGAGATGGAAAACGTTCAATATGCACTGTGGGCGGAGTTGTTTAAAATTCACGCTATCTCTTATCAAGTTCTTCATCACATAATTCCTCCCGCTAGACCCCTTCCTGCGGAGGATCCTGAGGTCTGGATTACACTTGATGCTACCGTTCTTCGGTGGATATACGCCACTATTTCAGTGGACCTTCTACAGACGATTATGGAGCCCGATACCACGGCTATGGCTGCATGGAATAGATTGCGTGACATATTCCAAGACAACCAACATTCCCGTATCGTCACACTCGGCAGAATTCTCTCGCTCGAATGGGCGTATTTCAACGTTTACGCATATTGCAAGAAACTAAAGGAATTGGCGGATCAACTCCGTAATGTTGGCGCACCAGTGACAAATAATCGTCTAGTTCTCCAGTTGGTTGCCGGGCTTTCGGAGGCCTATAATGGTGTTGGAACTCTCCTTCGCCAAAGCAACCCTCTTCCCGACTTTCATCAAGCCCGCTCTATGCTGACGTTGGAAGAAGCCGGTTTGGCTAAAAAGCGCGCTACGAGCAAGCCCGGTTGTCATGGTGGCATCCTCTCCTAGTCGCCGGGTTTTGTTAATAGTCGGGCCAAAACCATAATAATGGTGGCGGCAAGAATAATCGCAAAAATAACAAAACCGCGGGGCAAACGAGGTGGTTACGGTGGCGGTTCCGGTGAGCAACAAGCAGGCGGTGGGTCCCATTCGAGTACGATGGGCCACCACCACCGTGGGCCCAAAGATGGGGCGATGGCGATGGCACCCTCCAGCCAGCCGCCACGCCATGGGCTGGCGATCCAAAGAGCCCAATACCCAAAGCATTGGCGGCCCATCGGCGATGGCCCAAAGAACGGCCCCACGCAGAATAACGGGCCCAAAGACGGCCAGAGTCCTGGGCCCCGACCTCCGCAAGCCCATCATGCAGCAGGCCCTACTCAGACCGATATCGAGGCCGCGATGCACACGTTGGGATTAACTCAACCGGACCCAAATTGGTACATGGACACCGGGGCCACTACTCACATGACTTCCGAATCAGGTACTCTCTCATCTTATTACAATTTGAGCACCCCTCGGGGAATAATTGTTGGTAATGGCAGTTCAATTCCAATTCTAGGGTATGGTCAGAAAACGTTGTCTCCTCCCAATCCACCACTTCTCTTGAAAAATACTTTACATGCTCCTAAATTGATTAAAAATTTAGTGTCTGTCCGAAAGTTCACAAATGACAATTCTGTTTCTGTTGAATTTGATCCTTTCGGTTTCTCTGTGAAGGATTTCAAGACGGGGAGTCATCTCATGAGGTGTGATAGTAGGGGGGATCTATATCCTATCATGCCCGGTTTCAGTCCATCGAGTCGGCCTTGCCAGTCGACTTTGCAGCCATCTCTCCTTCCATGTGGCATGCTCGTCTGGGTCATCCGGGATCTTCTATTTTATCAGCTTTAGATAAAAATAGCTTTATTTCATGTAAGGGTACAAATCGTACTCCAATTTGTCAGTCTTGTTCATTAGGAAAAATTGTTAAGTTGCCATTTGTAGACTCCAATTCTCATACTTCTATGCCATTTGACATTATTCATAGCGACTTATGGACATCTCCTGTTCTTAGTTCAATGGGTCATCGTTATTATGTTCTCTTTTTAGATGATTATTCTAGATTTTTGTGGACGTTTCCAATTGCGAATAAATCACAAGTGTTTTCCGTCTTCATAAAATTTAGAGCGTTCATTCGTACTCAATTCGAAAGAGAAATAAAAAATATTCAATGTGATAATGGGAAAGAATATGACAATAGGGAGTTTCGAGAGTTTTGTGCTACTCATGGGATAAATTTTCGTTTTTCATGTCCTCATACATCTTCACAAAATGGGAAAGCCGAACGCAAAATTTGTTCCATAAATAACATTGTCCGAACTCTCCTAATACATGCCTCCATACCTCCATATTTTTGGCATCATGCTCTACAAATGGTCACATATCTTCTTAACATAATTCCTTCTAAGGGTCTGACATATTCTTCCCCCCTAAAAATACTATATAATAAAAACCCATCTTATTCTCATCTTCGGATTTTTGGGTGCTTGTGTTATCCGTTATTCCCATCCACCACAATTAACAAACTTCAGGCTCGGTCTACTCCGTGTGTATTTTTGGGTTATCCATCAAATCATCGTGGTTATAAGTGTTTTGATTTATCCTCCAAGAAAATCATAATCAATCGCCATGTCATTTTCGATGAAACTCAATTTCCATTTACGAAAGTTCATACTCCCGAACCTAAGTCATATAATTTTTTGGATGACCAAATATCCCGTATATTATTGAATTTTAGGACATCTCCTGCATCTAAAATCCTCCAATGCCCCATCGCTCACCGCCCAACAGCCGATTCGCCACACCCAAATATTCCAGCCATCGAATAGCTTCCAAAGAATCGGGCCGGCCCAGCCTGGCCTGAATCCGGTCCAGAAACCGAGTCCAAATTATTTCGCTTTGGGCCAAGAAAGCCCATCGCTTGTCGCCACCCGCCCCGAGCCCGTAAAATTCCCAAAATTCCATTAATTCTTCCTCGAGTCATAGACCGGTCACTCGTAGTCGGGCCGGGTATTTTTACACCTAAAAGACATTTTAATTTACATTCGATGTCTCTAAATCCCTTGCCCCGCAATCACGTGTCCGCATTAAAAGACCCTAATTGGAAAATTGCTATGGTGATGAATATAATGCTCTTATTGATAATAAGACGTGGGAGTTGGTGCCCCGTCCATATGGTATTAATATTATCAGGTCTATGTGGATTTTTGCTCATAAGGAGAATTCAGATGGGTCCTTTGCTCGGCATAAGGCGCGACTTGTTGGTGATGGTAAGACTCAGCAGGTTGGTATTGATTGTGGTGAGACGTTTAGTCCGGTGGTCAAACCAGCTACCATTCGCACGGTACTTAGCTTGGCCCTTTCAAAGACTTGGTCGATTCATCAGTTAGATGTCAAGAATGCTTTTCTACATGGAGATCTCAAGGAAACAGTCTATATGCATCAGCCGTTGGGTTTCAGGGATCCCAACCGCCCTCATCATGTCTGTTTGTTGAAAAAGTCCTTATATGGGCTTAAGCAGTCTCCACGTGCCTGGTATACACGATTTGCGGATTTTGTTTCGACTATTGGGTTCACACACGCAGTCGATAATTCTTTGTTCATCTACCGCCGTGGTTCGTCATTGGCCTATATTACATTGTATGTGGATGATATCATCTTGATCGCCTCCTCCGATGCTTTGCGTCCAGTCTATCATGGCCATGCTCGATTCGAATTTGCTATGAAGGACTTAGGGCCGTTGAGTTATTTTTGGGGATTGCCGTCAAACGCGTCATTCAGGTGGCTTGTTTGTCTCCAGCGGAGTATCTTTGCCGACATCATAGAGAGGGCTGGGATGTCATCCTGTAACTCCACTTCCACACCGGTTGATGCAAACCCAAAGCTGAGTGCCGCAGCAGGTGCACCATACGAGGATCCGACTCGCTATCGCAGTCTGGCAGGGGCCCTCCAGTATCTTACCTTTACCAGACCGAATATTACATATGCGATTCGGCGGTGTGTTTATTCATGCATGATCCCGAGTTGAGCACATGAATGCAATCAAACGCATCATTCGGTATATACAGGGGACCTTTGGACTATGGGTTGCACTTGTATCCTTCATCTACATCCACCCTTGTCTCTTACACGGATCTCGATTGGGGTGGTTGTCCCGACACCGCCCGGTCGACCAACTCTTGTATGTTCCTTGGCAACAACTTGGTCTCATGGTCGGCAAAACGTCAAGCAACTCTATCACGCTCCAGTGCAGAGGCAGAATATCGAGGGGTAGCGAATGTGGTCTCCGAGTCATGTTGGCTACGTAATTTGCTTTTGGAGCTTCATTGTCCCATTCAGAAGGCAACCTTGGTATATTGCGATAACATTAGTGCCATCTACCTTTCAGGTAACCCAGTTCAACACCAGCGCACCAAGCATATCGAAATGGACATTCACTTTGTCCGTGAAAAGGTTGCAAAGGGTCAAGTTCGCGTATGTCATGTCCCGTCTCGTTATCAAATTGCAGACATCTTTACAAAGGGTCTACCAGCGGTTCTCTTTGAAGATTTTAGGGACAGTCTCAGCGTTCGAAAACCGCCCGCTATGACTGCGGGGGTGTGTTAAACAAAGCCCAAAGATCAAACAAAGCCCAAAGATCGCCAAAGAATGCCCAGAACAACAATGGGCTTCAAAAGCAAAGAAGATGGGCTCACCTCGGCCACCATTCTTCTCGGCAAAGAATCTCTCAAATAAAGAAAGTGGGCTCGACCATTCTCGCCAAAGAATCCAAAGAATGACAATAAGTGTATATATGGTATATATATATTTATAGTATATTGTAGTATAAAAGGTTACCTAAATTAGTGTTATACACCTACCATAATTGTATAGGTAGATTTATGGTAGAATAAGGATTTAGAAGTAGAATAGGAAAATGATCTTCCTATTATAGAAATATGTAACTTGTATATATATCTATTCAATCAATGAAAATAATCAAGGGGATTATTTCTTTCAATACCTATTCTAGATATATCGATTTTAAATCCTAGACCATACTCTAGTACGAAAAAGATGCTTTTAAATGAATTTTGAATTACCACCGCAACAAACTATATTTAAGAGATGCTTATCTATAATCAACCGCTAACTTAAAGATAAACTACTGTAGCTGATCCATCATTGTGAAAATTACACAACTAATACTTCCAACCATAAATAAATTAGCTCGTCATTGAACAATCACCTTTCAAATCACAACTAATTCTCTCCATTTCATTTGGTTGAGCATGAACATTAAGTTCTTACAGAAAACACTAATCTTGTATACATACTAAATTTCACAAATTCAATAATTCTGCTATTTATATCACTAAGTGAACTCATCTAGGACTATAAATTCATAGCTCTAAACAACATCTAATCTTCTCCAATTTACCTTTTTGATGTAAATAAATCATACATTTGGGGTTGAACAAATTGGACGCACAAGATGAATTACCAGAATTTATAACTGGATGACCATATTTAATTTGACTAGAGCAGTTCTAATATTCCTATTGCGAGGTTGAGTTTGCTGTCATAAGAATTACGTATTGTTGCATAGAATTGTCATACGTATTAGGAAATGCTTACGCAAAAAATTAATATGCAGAGCTTTAAAATTTCCATACCCAAGTTAATCTTTTGGGTATCTGGTTAACAGCATTTAACATTCAACTAATTGAATTGTGAACTTTTGATCCCACTACTTGAATCTTTACAAATTTAATGAATGATATATCTATTACATCATTTAACTACCCATGCGTTATATTAAGTTTGTATTGTAATTTCATATTTGGCCGATGATATAATTCTAAAAATAGTTTAATACAACATAATTTTTATATAAAGAGATTAAAAACACACAGTTTAATACTTCCTCTCTCTCAATTTATGTGGAACCATTTCCTTTTTGGTTTATCCCAAAAAATATCATCTTTCTATATTTAGAAATAATTTAACTTTATGAAACGATTTACAACCATATATTTATACTAAAAGACTTATCTTGCACTACACATTTCAAAAGTTTTTTTTTTAAAATTATATGTTTAAATTATGTGTCAAGTCAAATAGTGACACATAAATCGGACCGGAGTGAGTATCTTACAAAGACCATAGTTAGAACTTATAAATAAATGAGGGACCAAAAATGTTATTATCAGAATTAATGCCCTAATGTGCGGCTATTCTTTTCAACATATTTAAATAGTTTTCGGAGAATTCACTAAAACGAGGGAAAAACCAAACGCAAAAAATCATCTATATTGTGTGGAGTCTTAGAGATGATTGCTGTTTAGAGTATCAATATTGAAGCTATTGCTTCTTTTTTTTGCTTGATGGAACTGGAGTTTCTATCTGCACATATGCATAACCCACAGTTTTTCCGAGGCATTTTTTCGAGTTTTTATCCCGTGCCCACAACGCGTTTGATAATATGCCCCAATAAACCTAAACTAAGTAAATTTTCCTTTAACTGTTTCTCATGTGCTGCTGTGCAACAAGTAGTTGAACCTAACTACCCATCAGTTGAAAAAAAACCAAAACTTCAAGATTCTTTGAAATATGGTGCAAAGAAGAGATATTTTTATGTGGGTGATGGTGATTTTGTTGAGAAAAAATCAAAACTTCAAGATTCTTTGAAATATGGTGCTAAGAAGAGATTTTTTGATGCGGGTGGTGGTGCTTTTTTGATAAGGGACAAGAAAAGGGGACATAAATGGTATTCTGAAATGCTTAAAGAGTATGCTGCTGAGTTACGTTTGAAGGAAGGTAAAGCTCTACATGGTGAAATGATTAGGAGTGGGGTAGAACCAGATTCACATCTATGGGTTTCTTTGATTAATTTTTACTCGAAATGTGGGGACTTAAATTTCGCGGAGAATGCGTTTGAGTTAATTACCGAGAGAGATGTTGTGTTGTGGACAGCATTGATAGCAGGGTTTATAGCTCAAGGGTACGGGAGTAAAGGGATTTGTTTATTTCGTGATATGAGTGGAGAAGGTATTAGGCCAAATGAGTTCACTTTGGCAACAGTTTTAAAGGGTTGTTCAATGTGTTTAGATTTAAAGTTTGGGAAACAAATACATGCTGAGGTTGTTAAAGGTGCAGCCTTTTCGGATGTTTATGTTGGTTCTGCTCTTGTTGATTTGTATGCTAAATGCTGTGAACTAGAATCTGCTGTTAAAGTTTTCTTTTCCATGCCGGAGCAGAATTCAGTATCATGGAATGTTTTACTTAATGGGTATGTTCAGGCTGGTCAAGGAGAGGAGGCTTTGACATTGTTTTTAAAGATGTCAGATTCAGAGATGAGGTTTAGTAATTATACGCTATCTACTATTTTAAAGGGATGTGCCAATTCAGTAAATTTGAGAGCTGGTCAAGTTATCCATTCAATGTTGGTCAAAATTGGGACTGAAATGGATAATTTTACAAGCTGTAGTCTTGTAGATATGTATAACAAATGTGGTCTGCAAGTTGATGCCATGAAAGTGTTTTTAAGGACTAAAAATCCTGACACTGTGGCATGGACTGCAATGATTAGTGGACTTGATCAGCAAGGACAAAAGAGAGAAGCTGTTAAGCTTTTTTGCTTGATGAGGCATTCAGGTTTGAGGCCTAATCAATTTACACTAGCTAGTGTTGTTAGTGCAGCGGCTGATTCGGTGGATTTAAGTTGTTGCAAAAGTATCCATGCTTGTGTTTACAAATTTGGTTTTGACTCAGAAGAGTGTGTCAGCAATGCATTGATTGCAATGTACATGAAATTAGGGTCAGTTTTTGATGGGCGTCGTGTATTTTCTTGTATGAGTAATAGGGATATAATTTCGTGGAACTCCGTTTTGTCTGGATTCCATGATAATGAAACTTCTTATGAAGGGCCTAAAATCTTCAGGCAGTTGCTTGTAGAAGGTTTGAGGCCAAATATGTACACGCTCATCAGCAATTTGAGATCTTGTGCAAGCCTCTTAGATGGCAGTCTGGGGAAACAAGTGCATACCCATGTAGTCAAAGCTAACCTTGGTGGAAATATATATGTAGGAACTGCTCTGGTTGATATGTATGCCAAGTGTGGGCAGTTGGATGATGCGGAAGTGATCTTTTACAGATTGAGTGAAAAAGACGTCTTCACTTGGACAGTTGTTATTACAGGTTATGTGCAGTCTGATCAAGGAGAAAAGGCTTTCCGATGCTTCAATCAGATGCAAAGGGAAGCGATAAAACCCAACGAGTTCACTCTTGCTAGCTGTCTAAGAGGTTGTTCTCGTATATCGAGCCTAGACAATGGGCAGCAGTTGCATTCCGAGGTAATAAAATCTGGGCATTTCAGTGATATGTATGTGGCTAGTGCATTAATTGACATGTATGCAAAATGTGGGTGTATTAAAGATGCCGAGTCTCTATTTCAGAGCATGGGATCCAGTGATACAGTGTTGTGGAACACAATTATATGTGCCTACTCCCAACATGGGCTAGATGACAAAGCATTGGAAACATTTAGAACCATGTTAAGTGAAGGTATTCTGCCTGATGGGGTTACCTTTATTGCTGTCCTTTCTGCATGCAGCCATCTGGGCCTGGTGAAAGAAGGAAGAAGGCATTTTGACTCCATGAAAATTGGCTTTGGTATCACTCCTTCATTTGAACACTATGCTTGTATGGTTGATATCCTTGGCCGTGCAGGCAAATTTAACGAAATGGAACACTTCATTCAGGGTATGGAGCTTGCTCCTAATGCCTTGATATGGGAGACCGTTCTTGGAGTCTCTAAGGCTCATGGAAATGTGGAATTGGCTGAGCAAGCTGCAAACACACTTTTCGAAATTGATCCAAAAGCAGAGTCAAGTTATATATTGTTGTCCAATATTTATGCAGCAAAAGGGAGGTGGGCTGATGTTTCGAAGGTTAGAGCACTAATGTCCAGACAGGGTGTCAAAAAAGAACCTGGTTGTAGCTGGGTTGAGATTGATAATCAAGTTCATGTCTTCTTATCTCAGGATGCTTCACATCCTAGGTTAAAGGATATCCATAAAAAGTTGGAAGAGCTGGCTTTAAGAGTTACTGCTGCAGGATATATTCCAAACACAAACTATGTGCTTCATAATGTCTCTGACAAAGAAAAGATCGACAACCTTTCACATCATAGTGAAAGGCTAGCTCTAGCATTTGCTCTCATGAGCAGCAGTAGGAATAGTACTGTTAGAATCTTTAAAAATCTTTGCATCTGTGGAGATTGCCATGAATTTATGAAGCTGGCGTCAGTTGCAACAAACCGAGAAATAGTTATTCGTGATATTAACCGCTTCCACCACTTCTCTCATGGAACGTGCTCATGTCAGGACTATTGGTAATTGTTGACTGGTTGAGACCCATCAGGCAAGGCTATTCATGTTCAGCGGCTGCAACAGATCAATAGTGCTCAACTGAAGTTCTAAATGCAGGTCACGATATGTCAACATGAATAGATTATTGAGGTGGCAAGTGATGAGGTATTTACCAAACTTTAGTAGCTCTTACACTATTATGCAGAGTATAAATGTAAAAGAAAGATCTTAGATCCATAGTCATCTTTCCTCTATGAGTGTTGTGGTTACTTTTACTTATATTCATCATTTCTTTGTTAGTATTACCTTCTTTTTTCAACTTATTTTAGTATGAAAAATCCGTTGACTTTGACTTGTTTTTTTTTAGTTAATCACCGTTTATGATGAAATAAGCATTTAATTGTGAAAACTTCTGTTATTCTTTTGTTCTTATATAACGTGCAGTGATATTTTATTGTCCTTCCTCTGTTTCTTAATGTGGGCTGTCCGTTCCAATTTTTTCTAGGAAATCAAATTTTTCTTGTGTTTGTTGGAAGTATCAAGTTGTTTTTGTTAAGTAGCTATTCTGATGCATTCTTACTTCTAAAGTGACCAAAGTTCCAGAAAGACATTGGTTGAAACTTCTAATGATCTAGTGTATTTTTTTATTTGTTTGATTGAGTTTCTACCAAGATTTTATTTTTCCTTGGAAGATCTTTCTAATTCGAACACAACTCTTTCTATTACCTACAGGACTAATAGCTGGATTGATAAGTTACCTGAAGGGACAAATAGATTAAAAGGTCAATCAATCTCCGAGCACCGAAACTAGGTGTGTCAAAGCTCTGATAAACTTACTGCAGAAGGTGAAGAAACTGCTCAAGTAAAGCAGAGGTACTTATTTTTTCCTTTTCTGCTGTTCCATGTTTGAGCTACACTCCACTCACTTTGGTAGCTGCAGTGATATTCGACCATTTCCTATCATCTACATTGTTTACACTTTGAAAAGTTTCTGAATAAAGTTCTTTTTCCATCAGAGGGATGAAAAGAAGATTAACTGATATTTCTATATCATTAAATTTAGAAAACAATATTACCAGTAGTGAATTCCCAACTAAATGTTACACAAATTTGGCCAATAGTGACTTTGAAATACTGCAAATTGACAATTCATAGATTAATGCTTTCGATTATCTTCAAAAGATGAAAAAGAGGGTTCCTGCTTACTGTTCTTATAGAGCTAAACACGCTTTCACCTCTTCTTAACCTGAAATGGCTGAGAAGATCTTTGGATCATGGAAAAGAATCCGTCCAATTCCCCCTTCATGTATGGTTATGTGATTCCATGGAGGGGTATCCCATTTCACCTCGTATAATCTTGACAGAAACTAGAATGAACTTTGATAATAAAAGAAGAATTGGTAGAACGAAAGCCGAGGTGGTGAATTGGAATCAATTTATTGACTAAACAGAAACCTCATCCTAAGTCCTAATAAAGGATTTTTTCACTCGATAACCCTGCTTCCTTTGCTCCACTGATACCAACGATACAAAATTCCGTATAGAAAGAAAGATTGATTAGTGAGCACTCAACTACTAGAAAAAGGGGGCCTTCTATGTCGTGAGTAACCAAACTCCATCATCTTTTTTATGTGGGATGATATGATCGGCTGTACTAACTGAATATAAATGCATTGTTCAATGCAGGAAAAACCATGCACAGTAACAGGCATAAGAAAAGATAATGGTGATACTTAATAGCCTTGTCATATTTCTCTGTCTTGAACCTCATACTCCTAAAATGGATGAGTTAGGTATAAGAAAGACTCAAAGAGTGGTCGATTGAGAGGGTGGCTGAGATGTTGAAGACATTAGAAAATTTTCAGGGTGTAAACTGTAAAGAATGTAGATGATGCAGTGATATGGAATGGTAGCAGCAACGAAAAGTTTGCTGTAAGCTCTGCGTATCATTTTCTGTCTGGGAATAATCATATCATATCTGACTGGCCTTGGAAGTCTATTTGGAAAATCAAAGCTCCATTCAAAGTGGTATGTTTCACATGGCTGGTTGCACAGAAAGCATGTTTGACACGGGAAAACCTACAGAAGAGGGGGATTCAGTTGACTTCTAGATGATTTTTGTGGCAGGAGGAAACAGAAACAAATAGCCACTTATTTCTGCACTGCAAAGTCACTGATATGTTTGGCAATTGTTTCTGGCCTTGGCTGGGATCAAACGGGTAATGCCTAAAGATACAAAGGACCTTTTATGGAGCTGGAATAATGCAAGAGGAAGTATCAGACAGAAAGAGAGGAATGCTAGATGCTTTGAAGACATTACATGCTCCATACAGAAGATCAAGATAAAATGTTTTTTGACTTTTCTGTTTTGGTGTAAAGAAAGTTATGTAGAGGATACAGAAGCTTCTTTTTGAACTTTTTGAATCCTTGTAAGATGCACAAGTTTTTTGTAATTGTTAATACTGATACCAGTACCAACTTGGTGCTGATGAATACAAATGTTACCTTTCTCAAAAAAAAAAAGGGTGGTCAAGTGAGGTGCATCAAGAAAGAAAACAAAGTTGACCAGTCACTGGAAGCAGAACATAATTTTGCTCATCTTTTTCATGTCTCATCTCTAGAGTTCAAGACTCTGCACTCAAATGATTGCAAGCAAGAATCGTCCCATTTGGCAGTGGATCCTTAGACATTTTCTAATGTTCACAGTTAGAATCTTATAATCAGTGCTGGGAGTGGCCGAGTACACATAAAGCCTGGTGGAGTTCTCTAGGCCTGTTTGTGAATTAGGCACAACACTTGTAATTTCTTCTGCCATATTTCTATTATTATAGTCTTCTTACAACTTATCTAGGGCCTGCTTCTAAATGTTTGTTGCCTTTGTGCATAGCTTTTTTTATAACTGTGGTGTCCGGGCCAGCTTGCACGCACCTCGACTAATTCCATGGGATAACTCTCACCAGCAACATGTACCAGGTAACTCTGTCCACCAAGACTAGGACAGATGAGAAGAATTCATCTAGTGTTTTGTCTCTGCTGAGATTTGAACCTGAGACGTCATGGTTCTCAACCCACTTCATTGACCACTAGGCACAGCCTTGGGTGCACCTTTGTGCATAGCTTTTATTGGTGGTTAATTTTGTATAAGCGGTTCTATGAAGTGTAGGTAGTAACTGGCCTCTTACATCTTGATGAACTGCTATACAAATTGAAAATGCCATGTCATATAAGAGACTGCAAGTTGTAGTCAAAGATTTGGAGCACAACAACATACCCAGAGTAATCCCACAAGTGGGTATTTGGAGTATACTTCCAAATCAAAAAAGGCTTGGAGTACACTAAATAGTGTATGTTGTTGATATAAGCATAGTGTTTAAAGAAAAGATGACCATAAGGTTGGACACCCCTCTTCCTATTAACAATTCGTTCTCTTTTATCTGATTGGTTAGCCTGTCCAAATCCTCATTTTTATCCTCTAATTCGGAATTCAAAGGCTCAATTAGGAAGCATTATCACTCAAACAATTATGAAGCATTATCAAACTTCTTCATGAATTCAGGAAAAGTTGAATCATTTTGTCTGTTTCCTGCTAGGTCTTATCATATCGACGGGGCCTTAGAATTGGCTTCCATTGTTTGTCTACATCTGAATACTAGTTGAAATTTGCATAATCATGTATTTGATAGAAAAGTGAACTGTATTCAGTTTTTTGCTTATGAATAATTCTGTCATTCAAATACATTGAATTCAATAGTCAACTTTCATTTCCCGGATTCCTCATGACATGATTCTCTTGAATGAATGTCCTGAATCATCATTTTACTTAACAGGTAGTCTTGATAACTTGTTTGATGCTATCTCCTGCTTGGCTATTTTATAATGGCATCAATTCGGGTACAATGTCTTTTAATGAATTGAACAGAAGATGCTCGATCCCTTTACAAACAAACAGTCGCGAGTTATAATGCTAATTTGTTATCAGATCATGCATGTTTTATCATCAAACCTTGCATGTTCTTTTCCAATGAGACTATGTAAATGAATTAGTCAATATAAGTTTTCCAACGTTTCCTCCATAAATAAATACTTATTGGGAAGGTTTCTTGCTAGTAATATGTAGTACTCTCTACTGTTAGGTTAATTGACTGATATTAAATTACTCTATTGCAGAAGGTCTAAATGACTTGTCTCAGAAAAGATCATCTCAGACTGGCAAGGATATGTTCGAAATTCACTTGATCCGGAGATAGTAGAGTTGTCTGATGGGAAATGCATGGAGAAAACAGGTGAATTTCGTTGAGTCTTATGACATACATTAAATGTTTGGCCAGTACATTATAACTATCAATACATATTTAATCTTGCATGGGATGATGCAGCAAAAGGTTGTAAAATGACTTCTTCACCTCTTCTTCCACTATTATCAGTGCTTGTTCTTTTTCCCGTCTTCCTATTGTTTCTCCACCCTAAATTTCTTCATTGATTCTTCTCGCCACTTATTCTCCTCCAACTACTGATGCAAACTCTTTTTCGGGTTCTCTGCCTCTATTATTCATTGTTTTTTGTTCTCAAGGCTTGTATTTTGATTTATAGGGGTTTCAGAGGTTTGTATCGCATGGGACTGCTGCAAAGCCTCAAAGAGAAGAAGAGAAAGAGGAAAAGGATAGGCGGATGCCCCTAAAAAAGTAACTTTGTCCTTCTGTTTTATGACCTTCAACTGCTTGTTAAGATTGTATTGACCAACTCTTTATATACGTGCCCTCTCTGTGCTTGATGGAGTCAGAGAATAGGAAAGATGGAAGAAATGTCACCTCAAATGTAACTCTGAGCGGATCTGATCTACCGAATAGTGCTTCTAACAAGCTGGGAGACCATGGATAAATTACAACAGGAGCTGTGAAATGTAGGTTTTAAAGATTGATACAATTGATTTACTTCTCTTAGGGATTGAATTGAAGCTGCCAAGATGGTTGAACCCTTGCGTTATTAGGTGCAAAACCAGTGGATATGCTGTTGACCTCACAAGAAGGCCAAGAGAGAGTCCATCTTGCTTGTCCCCATCTATCTTGTAAGAAATCCTATTGTCTTCTGAAAGCATGAATGGAGTAACCATGGTTTAAGTAGTACTTGTTTAACTGTATCATGTTCTCTTATATGTGTAGATTACCAACTGCATGCTCTAGTTAAATTTGATGCAGCTGCTGTTGCTTAAAATGTTGAAAATCTCAGAAGGGGCCAAATATTACATTATTTTCCTTATCAAAATGTTAGGGATAGAGGTAGGCCGAATAAGTATTGGGGAGAGTTAATTAGACGGTATATGGCACAAGTGCAATTTACTGAGGACATGATCTTAGATAAGGGGTTGTGGAGGACACATATTATGGTAGAAGGGTAGTAGGAAGTCGAGCGTAGCCCTACTTACGCTTATAAACTGGTAGTTGTAGTGTTACTAGTGTAGGCCCGCTTAGCCTATCATACTAGTAGGCGCAATATTGCTTTATAGTAGCGTTTGGTTTCTACTGCTATGTTTCTAGCATGACTTATTCGCATTTGATACCAGCATTTTCATATTGTTTTAAATTTCTTGTCCGGGTCTTACCGTTTCTCTTACTTTGCTTGTGGTTATGCTTTGTCTTGAGCTGAAGGTCTCTCGGAAACAACCGCTCTACCTACCAAGATAGATGTAAGGTCTGCGTACACTCTACCCTCCCCAGACCCCACGTTGTGGGACTTGATTGGGTATGTTGTTGTTGTTCCTTATCAAAATGTTGTAAATCTCAGACGTCGGCAAGGGGAAATTGTACATGCATAACTATTTTGAGTGGACTCAAAATGTAAAGAGGATTTAGTCCCTTTTTGGCATTTTCACCTTCTTAGGCATTGTTCTTTCAAGTCCTTTTTGCCATTTTCACCTTGCTGGGGCATTATTTAACTGGGTTACACAAGTATATGTAACAAATTTTCTGGGTTGCTTTTATTGATGGAGAAATATCAGTGTTTTTCTAGGCTCAGCAACATATGTTGGCATGATTTAGAGTTGATAAAACAAAGGATTTTGCCCAACTGTCCCTCTCAAATTTAGGAAACACACAATGTCAGTTCCCATTATGTAGTTTTTCGAAGTTAACAAATGGTTATTATAGTTTACTCCCCTCGTTCTGTTATGAGGCATTTGAGGCGGAGCGCTTTTCCCGAATGAGCCATACAGTGCGAATTTGAATTAATTGGACTCCAATACGAATTTCAAACACCAAATGAAAAATAAAAAAAGACAATTGAAAGGGAAGGAGTAGTTCGTGAAAATAAAAAGAACAAACTATGTTTCTGTTGATACATGAAAGAACAAACTATAACGTTGATGGTCAATACAATTCAATTTCAGTGTGAAGCCGACATCATAGTCCCACTTTCCCCAAATTCTCATTAATTATCCAATCAGAAAAATCCATAGCTCACACTATTTTCACCTCCACGTCCTCCCCCACCCCCACCCCAACCCCAACCCCATACAAACTAAACAGACCTCCACCTTTTCTCCAACCCTACAATAGTTCACCGTTACTTTTAAAATGAGATAAAAAATTTTATAATGGAACAAGTTGAGTTTAATTCCTCAACCTTCAAGAATTAAACATAACATCTTAATCAGTGCACTACTCAATCTCTTTGATCAGTTTCTTCAGATAATATTAAACATATTTAACAATTACACACATAATATATCGAGTTTAATCGAATGACTATGAGTTCACGTGATCCAAATTTTGTACCTAAATTTGCTCCTACCTCGATCTTAATAATTTCACCATGACCACCTTAGCCGCCGACTTACCACCACCACCTCCTCCGCCTTCCGCTTATCCGTTCAGTTTGGGCAAAAGAGCACAATACTTAAAAGTATAATGATTAAAATTGACAAATACTGAAAACTTAAAGTTCACATGGTTAATTTTGACATCGAAAAATATTTTCAAAGTAAAATTTATTTATCAACCCAAATCATAACACAATGTAGTTTAAATTCTTTTTTTTAATGAAAAATGTTCTCTATCTCAATTTATGTGGTATCATTTTCTTTTTGCTGTCGAAAAAAGAATGTCATATTTTTATATTTAAAAATAATTTAACTTTATGAAATGATTTAGAGCCACACATTTATATAAGATTTGTTTCGGATCACACATTTCAAAATTTATTATTTCTTTCTTAAACTCCGTATCAAGTCAAATGATGCCACATAAATTAAGATGAAGAATAGTTATAAAATTCATGATTGAACATAAAATTAGTTACTCCTCAACATGTACTAATAGTTTTTTTTAGCTTCCACTTGGTGTTCATACTTGTTTTAGGATCTAGATTAATTCAAATTCATATCACATAAAACTAATTAAAAAAACTGCCTTTATAAAAACTTTTTTAATCCACATAGCTTGAAATCGAAATCTTTATTTAATAACAATATATGTAGTACTGGTAGATTAATAGTTTATAAAAATGAAAAGGACAAACTAAGTTAACCAGAAAAAAAATAAGAAAAGGACAAACTAAAACTGCTTGGTCAAATACAGTTGAATTCAATGTGTAACCGATGCTTTAATCACTATTTTCACGTTTCACCTCCACCTTCTCCAACCATTGCTCTATTCATCGTAACACAACTTCAATAGGTAATACTAGTAGATTGTTACTACTCCTTCGTATAAAAATAAATGTTGTTTTTAAAATTCAAGACAATAAATTCTTATATTAAAGTTCTTAATAATGCTTATTTCTCAAGAAACATATCATTAATAGGGATACCTATAGTTGAAAATCAATATCCACTTACCTGTTTTTCACTTCCTTTAAGAAAACATTAACTTTTCGAAAAAAATACATTTTGACTAAACTACTTTTATTTAATAAATTCTTACTTATTTATTGCCTTGAATAAATATGGACAAATCTGAAAAAATGCAGACTTTTAAAGATAATTTCTTCTTGATTTTGTAAGTGAATATTTATTTTGAACTAAAATAAAAAAGTTAAGTGAACGCTTATTTTAAACTGGAGGAAGTAATACATTATATTTATTCCAATTTATGTGATGTATTTTCATTTCTCATGCATTTTAAGAAATAAAGAACTTTTGAATCTTATGGTCTAAAATAAGCCAAATATATTTGTATGGTTATAGGTCATCTCATTTTGCATAAAATGTAAAGTTTAAAGTTAAATTATTGTCAAATAAAAAATATGTCATTCTTTTCGGAACGATCTAAAAAGGAAATTGAATCATTTTTTTTTAGAATAGAGGAAGTAATTTTTCTTAATTAGCACGAAAAGAACTAAAATGACACTTATTTTAAAACTAAGTAAGTAGTTTATAAAAAAGAAAATAACAATATATCAATGTAATCTATAATAAAATTTTTAAAAAAATAGAATGTACACAAACATTAACATTTGTCTAGGAGCACTCGACTCAAACAAAAACAAACAAAAATAACAGTACAAAAAAATAAGAATGAAAAATTTCATAAAAAAGAAAAGAACAAAATAATATAACTGCATGGTCAATACAAAGTGTGAAATCGACGTCACAGTTCCACTTTCCCCATTAAATCCAAATCGACGTCACGTCAAAAAGCCATTAGCTAACTCACACTATTTACACCTCCACGTCCCCACCAAAATATATATATATATATATATATATATATATATATATATATATATATATATATATATATATATATATCAACCTTTTCTCCGACCCTACGAACAAATTAGTGAATTTATCGGCGCTTCGCACTAAAAATCCAAATCATATCCTTGAGATCATCACCATGTCAACCTCCTCCACCATCATTCCACCACCACCACCACCACCTCCTCTGCCCTCCACGGCGGCGAAAAAACCAGTATTCATTCGTTCTGTTTGGGCGAACAACCTCGAATCGGAGTTCTCCTTGCTCCGAACCCTAATCAGCCGTTTTCCTTTCGTTTCTATGGATACTGAGTTCCCTGGCGTGGTTCATCCTCAGGATGTACTTGCTCGGAACCCGATTGATCACTACCACACACTGAAAGTTAATGTGGACAAGCTTAAGCTTATTCAGGTAGGTATTACACTTACTGATGGTTACGGTAACTTGCCGGACCTTGGTTGTGGTTATGGATTTATATGGGAGTTTAATTTTTGTGATTTTGATGTTGCGCGTGATGAGTACTCGCCGGTTTCGATTGAGTTGCTTCGTCAGCAAGGGTTGGATTTTGGTAAGATGAGGGATTTTGGTGCTGATATCAACCGGTTCGCGGAGTTGATGATGTCGTCTGGTTTGGTTTGTAATGATGCTGTTAGTTATGTTACTTTCCATAGCGCGTATGATTTCGGGTATTTGGTTAAGGCGCTTACAGGTCGTGAGCTGCCGGAAGTGTTGAAAGAGTTTCTTGGGTTGATGAGGGTGTTTTTTGGTAAACGGGTTTATGATGTGAAACATATGATGAGGTATTGCCAGAACCTTTATGGTGGATTGGATCGGGTTGCGGATACGCTCATGGTGAACCGGTTGGTGGGGCAGAGTCATCAGGCTGGCTCGGATAGCTTGCTGACTTGGCATGTGTTTCAGAAGCTGAGGAAGGTCTACTTGGCGGACAACGAGGAGCTGACCGAGATGTTTGCGGGTATTCTATATGGGTTAGAGATTCTTTCTTCCTAGCTCCCCATAGATGTAGAATTTTAATTTCAGAATTTATGTACAATCCTTTTTTCTGAATTTAAAGGAGTTTTAGTTTGGTTAGTTTTATGACCCTTAATTTATATGCATTCCCTTTATACGTGTGTGCATAACTCACTCAAGAGCATAATGTTGGTCATGCAACTTTTAGTACTGGTAGTTCACCTGGTAAATCCAACTTGTTCACCTAGAAGGTGTGGTTTATTTTGATCAGCAAGGTAAATAGGGAAACCTTATATGTCAAGTCCAGACTAGATATATTAGTCCTAGACTAGTTCATTCAATGATACAAAGAGTGGGATCATCAGATTTGTGAAATTCAGTCAGTCTACCTTTGCATTTGCGTTTCCTTCATGGAATTGAAAATCAGAACATCCTTGTGGTTTGGCTGAATCTCGAAAAGTGGTGCCATGCTGTATTGATGGGTCAATGTTTTGTGTTATTCAAGATTGGAGTGTTCTGAATTGTGGAGTAGAAGGATGTGTTTTATTTTTAGATTGATGGTCATGATCAGTAACTATTTGTCTTGGCATGAGCAGTTGTTCAACTAGATAAGAATATCATTTAATAGAACTTTTTGTGATTGGTGGTTCAGACTTCACATTAAATACGGTCATACAACTATAAATTCTGGTAATTCATCTTGTACGTCCAATTTGTTCAACCTGAAATATATGGTTTATTTGCATTAAGATAAATTGGAGAACTTTAGATGTTGATTAGAGCTATGACTTTATTAGTCCTAGACGAGTTCACTTAGTGATACAAAGAGCATAATTATTGAATTTGTGAAATTTAGTCTGTACACAAGATTAGTGTTTTTTGTAAGGACTTAATTTTCACGCTTAACCAAATTAAGTGGAGAGAATTACCTGAGACTTGAAAGGCGATTGTTCAATGATGAGTAGATTGGATTGTTTGAATCTTGATAGTTTAGAAGTATTAGTTGTGTAATCTTGACTATGATGGGTTAGTTACAGTGGTTTGTCTTTAAGTAAGCAGTTGATTATAGATAAGCATCTCTTAAATATTGTTTGTTGCGGAGGTGGTTCAAGATTCATTTTAAAGCATCATGTAATGTTGTGATGTGGTTGAGCTGGTCAGAGTGAGTTTGGAAGTGAATGAATTTCCTTAATTTTGGACGGATCAACGATTGCATTTGTTAATATCAAATAATTGAGGCTAGTCAATTACATGTTGACTTGGTTGATGAGAGTTTTTTATAATGGTTGAGTTTTTGTACTGTTTCTGGTGGCGGAGAAATCGGTCTGGAGCCAACCTTTTGGGCTAACGTAGCCTTCAAAACTCGGGATGATGGGCTTACTTTTCTACTTTTCTCCACTTAAATATTGGACTTAGTTTGCTTGGCGTAGGGCTCAAAATAGTGAATTAAAACACATGCCCCCAACCTTTGCTAATTGAGCATAGTCATCTTTTATCATGCCTTTGGAATCTAAACTTGAGGATGTAATGATTTATTAGGTTGAAGCATTGAGGGGCACATGTGTGTCAACAAACTTGGTATATGAGAGTTTGCCATCTAGGAGTTGAGATGGAGTAGTCCGTTGGATAGACTCATATACTTAATTGTGTTTTGGTGATTACAAAAGCATTTTGGAATTCTTTTTCTAATTATACACTAACGCATAGTGTGTTTGAAACGTTTCAGTGGAAAATGTGGACTTGAAAGATTTTGCTATGGTGTTATTTGAGAAATAACATTAAAAGCTAGCCTATCATCGTCGCTGGTGGGAGTGTGTAATTATTAAATTAGTCAACAATGCCTCTATATTGGGGTCGCTTATATGAATATTCTGTATATTCCATTTTATTTGAGA
This sequence comes from Anisodus acutangulus, assembly GCA_029783415.1. Lineage (NCBI taxonomy): Eukaryota > Viridiplantae > Streptophyta > Magnoliopsida > Solanales > Solanaceae > Anisodus > Anisodus acutangulus. The sequence continues at coordinate 2,657,037 of CM056492.1, read as the reverse complement.
CTGTTTCGTTCCAATACGCATTAAGAAGGTTCAATTTCTGTATTAAACATGTTATTTATATTAAATATCTCATAAATTTTCGAAGCTCCATACATGAAATTTTCTCCTAATGCAACTTCTGTCATTTCCACGTTTGATCTTTAACCAATTCCCGGTAAAAGCACTAACAAGCTTCATAAATTTCAAGATCTCAAATTCACCTCACTTTTCAATTTTACTTGGCTTTTATGGTTTTCCATCTAGAGAACACTCCAAAATAGATCATAACTCTCTGATGATTAAGCTAGTTCTTTAAGTGTTGTTAAAATCCAGGTCTTCATCACTTAAAGCGGTTGAAAGATTCAACTGCAGAGTTATTACCTCATGTAAAGAAACACGCTTCGATGCTTAAAATGATGAAGTTGCAAAAAGGCATACCCTGCCTTAACCTTTTTTTTGTTTTGAAAAAGGTCATCCGTCGCCTTTGTCTCAAGAACAAGCATTCTACATTATAATAAAGTTCCCTGAAGAAGCCCACTGAGGGACTAAGATGTACTCATCTAACCACATCAAGAAACACTTCAATAATTCTACGGACATCTCAGCGGTCAAAGCGGTGGAAATTGGGTCACTATTGTAAACAAAGGGAAAGGCAACAACAACAACATATCCAGTGTAATCCCACAAGTGGGGCCTGAGAAGGATTGAGTGTACGCAGACCTTACCTCCTACCTTGAGAGTTAGCGACTGTTTTCGATAGACCCTCGAATCAGAAAAAAATAATAACAAAGCAGATCTATTAGAAAAAAGGAAATAGGAACTACAACTAGGGCTGGGCATAAATTACCGAACCGGAAATTTTGGTAATACGATATTCTGTACGGTGTTCGGGAGTAAACTTTTAAAATTACGGTATTCGTGTTCGGTTCGGTATGAAATATTAATACCATTCGGGATTTCCTGAATACCAATTATTTATTAAAGAGCTTATGTTTTGGCAAATTAGTGAGGCCGAAGTTCTACAATGTGATTGATTGTTTAATTATTCTTAATCCCCAGAATACCGAACGCCCACCCCTAACTACAACTGTAAACAAAGGGAAGGGGTGGACTGTAAATTTTCTTTGATTCAAATTAGCATGCACAACTAATATTAACTAGATGCATTGTCACAACAGATGAAAACATACATACTACCCTCAATAAGACATATAACTTACATGGTGAAAACATAAATGCATTTTGGCAAATAAAGAAAAGAGATAAAAACAAAATCCAAAGGCTCAAACAAAATGGAATATATAGAGTATTCAAATAAAATACGAGGATTGCAATAGATTGATAGTCAATGCAAAAATAGACAAATTATATTGAACCTTCTTAATGCGTATTGGAAGGAAACAAGCTCAAATAAAATGGAATATACATAGTATTCATATCGGCGATCCCTATATAGAGGCATTGTTGACTAACTTAATGATTACATACTCCCCACCAACGACGAGGATATGCTATCTTTTAATGTTATTTCTCAAATAACACCGTATCAAAATATTCCAAGTTCAAATTTCCCACTGGAATGTTTCAAAGACACTACTCCCTCTGTCCCAATTTATGTGACACCATTTCCTTTTTGGTATGTCCCAAAAAGAATGACACCTTTCTTTATTTAGAAACAATTAACTTTATGAGATGATTTACAACCACTCATTTATATAATTCAAAAGTATTCCTTTCTTTTTTAAACTCCGTGTCAAGTGAAATGATGCCACATAAATTGGGACGGAGGGAGTATGTGTTAGTGTATAATTAGAAAAAGAGATCTAGAATGCTTCTATAATCACCAAAACACAATTAAGTATATGAGTCAATCCGATGGACTACTCCATCTTAACTTGTAGACGGCAAAATGTCATATACCAAGTATGTTAACACACACGTGCCCTTCCGTGCTTCCACCTAATAAACCATTACATCCCTAGGTTTAGATTCTAAAAGTGTGTAAAAGATGACCATGCTATGGTGTCGTTTGAGAAAGAACTTTAAAAGCTAGCGAGGCTAGGCTAGCTTTTTAATGTTTCTCAAATGACACCAAAGCAAAATCTTCCAAGTTCAATTGGCAAAGGTTGGGGGATTGTGCTTTAATTCACTAGTTCGAGTCCTGCGTCAAGCGAACTAAGTCCAATATTTAAGTGGAGAAAAGTAGAGGAGTGAGCTCATCATCCTTAGTTTTGAAAGCTAGATTGGCCCAAAGGGTTTGCTCCAGACCGATTTCTGAATCAACTAAAAAAAGATGACTTCAAAAACTCATCAATTACAAAAAAACTCTCATCAACCAGGTCAACATGTAACTGCCTAGCATCAGTTATTTGATATTGACAAATCCACAGCCGCTAATCCGTCCAAAATTAAAGAAATTCATTTACTTCCAAACTCCCTCTACTGCTTTTGCATAAGCGTTATGTGGTGAGATTTTGATTTGGAGCCAAATAGAACTCGTAGTAATATATTGGTTTTATTTATATCTAATATACCATTGCAAAAAATTACCAAAGGTTTGTTATTAAGAATAGAAAGAAACAAGGGATAACAAATGTGAGTTAAAAGTTTTGGCCTATGTCTATTGCTTTTGCATTAGAGTTATGTGGTGGATTCTTGGATATGAAGCACAGTAGAATATTTCTTTCAGATTTATCTTGTTTTAGGTAACCAAAAGAGCCTCAGTTGTTTTCTCTCGATCCGGGCCTTCCTCTTATTTGTGTTGCCATATGAAAACACCAAGAATTTCCCATTCTAATTTAAGTTGAACTGCCACGTTGCCCATGCATACAACATTTGTTTGGGTTTTAAAAAGAATAATTATGAAATAGAAAACCTACTTGAAAATCTATTTAGAAATTTTATCAATATATTCTTGATAACGTCACCTTAATTTGGAAACATAAATATGACTTTTAACGAGCATTTCTTAATGAAGGGACATGAATCGAGTCGTTATAAATATGCTTACAGTGACCAATTTTTTTCCGGTCGTTAAATCCAATTTTTTGCTCAACATTAATGACGAGATAATATCCCGACCTTAAGAAGTATAAGAGCCGGTCACTAAAATCAATTTATCAATACAAAAGAGGCGCTAGTTTTCTGCCAACCCACCCCACTCCCTCTCCAAAAGAAACCCTTAGGCTTCGATAAAAACACACACCCAGTTTAAAAGAACTACTCGTCTGCTCCGTCCCAGCATGTTCATCTGTAACTGTTATCAAAAGCAAATTTCTGGGAGAAAAGAATCACCTCTGTTGGCAACAATTTTTCATATTAGTTTTTCTTCTCAAGATGATATTCAAAATATTACCCTTTTTATATGATTAATTTTGGTTCAAGTTTATAGGATTATGATCGTACTTGTAAGTATAAGGATGTTGGTGTTGCTTTGGTGATGGTTGATATTCAAGAATTATTGATTTCAATTTTCCTAATATGGATTTAAGAATTTTTAAATTTTCTTAATCTGAGCTTAAGAAATAAAAAATTATGGCGTGGTTGTTTTCAATGTGCAATCCCCATCTTTATTGATTCTGCTGCTTTCAATTTGTGTTTCTCTTGCTATCTCCTTGAAAATGGCCAGGAGGAAGGCCATCCCTGAAAAGAGCGTGAAAGAAAGGTTAATGCTCTTCCTCTCTTTAAGACATAACAATTGCAGAATAATTTCCTGTTCCTACACTAATTTGAGTCGAAATTGCAGTTATTGCCTTTTTCAACATTGGAGTCATCATTCGATTCTCTTAATGTGAAGAAAAGGTATACATGCTTCTTGTCTTTGATATTTTCTTCTTCATCTGAATTTATCCCTCTTCACTTTATAAATGCTTAATTTGTCTATGCTGCACCTGCGTTTGCTGTTGATCCTCTTTATCATCAGACATCAGCTCAGTGTGATGAAAGTGGTGAGAAGGCTCTTTTGTAGAATAACCTAGGAATCTATGGTAATTGCCGTGTCCTTTTTGATTCATTCGAGATAACTGGGAAGTCTGTACCAGAAGCAATTCGGCATGATAGAACACACTCCATTGATATATGTTTTGCTAAAGGTTTGTGGCTTTTGGAATTATATGTGGTTTTGGGTTCTTTTTTCATTTAGATTCTGGAAGGTTCTTTGTATGTGATCCACTATCAATTGATTGTTATAGACTTTCTCCTTTAGTATAGATTGTAATGGTGTTGAATATGGCCGAGAAGGACGAGATATCCCCCAGTCTGAGGCATATAATTTGTCAATTTAATGGAGAGATGCTGCTGCCAGATGAAACAGATTTTGCTGGCCAGATTTCACCAGAACTTTTTTTGAATTGTTCGGCCTAGATGTGGATGATGGTGCATTTGACAATTGTGGAGCCTGGCGATGGAATAAGTTTGTCAGATCAAGGCTCAAACGTTGTTGATCAAATTTCTTCAAACCAACAGGAGGTGGCAAACACACTTACTTTTTGTCGCCTTGAAAACTAATTTGGAATTGAGGCCCTTGAAAAGAGAACGATTGAAATTTGATATTTCTTTGTGCTTTGTCTTGCAGGACAGTGAACCATTTACTTTTCCTGATGCTGAGGATGATGACAGATCTGTGAGAGTTGATGATTACTTGTTTTGAAGTTTAGGATTTCCTTCAAAGCACAATTCCTTGGCTGGTCCTGATCATTGGAAGTATCGGAAGGTGAAAGGTAAGCTTCCGTAGGAATACCAGAAGGAATATTAACTTTTCCAATCCTCCTCTATCTCCAGTCATGGGAGGAATCTATAGCAGTTTGAAGCTTCTTTGTGTTTAATATCTCATGAACATTCTGAGTCTCCGAGGAGCCTTGATGTGAAGATGGATCACCAGTAAAGACTAAGAAAACGAAGAACAGAAAAGCAGAATCTGAAATTGCTTTCATGAAAGCATTGGACACTGAATTAATCTATCGCATGGCTTTGCTCCTCCAAAGAATCCCAAGTTACTACTCTTTCCAGCAAATAGAACACCGTGTAACAGGTTACTTCCAGAAGATTGTCATTACCAACCTAAGAATCTTGTGAAGCTGTTTCTGCAACCCAATGTTACGGTAACTCTGGTCACTTTGATGAGTTTTTTATTTGCCGACTACCTTAAAAATATATTCTGATTGCCTGTATTCTCTTGCCTTAGTGCCTTCGAAGGAGAGGAAAGCAAATCCCAGGTGAGATAACTTTTATGGCCATCTGCTGTTAAAACTTTGTACTTTGACATAATTATGAATGTATAACATTTATGGGAGATAGATTCTGTTTTGGTGAGTTGCTTTCAATCTGCAAATGTTTAATTTTGATTAAAATACATTTTTGCCAGGTCCTCTTGTCTACTTGAACAGTGCATAGATGTGGCTTAGCAAAAATGACAATTCTTAAAGTGCTTTAAGTGATTTATGCTGGTGCTTTTGAGTTGGATCTAGAAGAGTGTTTACCTGATATCTTTTCTAAACCCTACTTCTCTATATCATTTTTGTCGAAGGCGCGCTTAAGCCTGGAAGGAAGGCTCAAAACATGTTGAGCATTTCGCCTCGCTTGGCGAGCGCCTCAATGTTGTCATCGAGTCTCTAAGACATACTTTTCCTTGCCAATGAGCGTAATCCTAAAGAGGCGACACTAAACAATTGATATTTCACTTTATCAAATTTTATTTTCAATTTCTTTGTCCATATATTTGTTATTCATGCTTATAATTATAGTCTTGGACTAGACATACATATTTGTATTTTTTCCTCCATTTGCACCTTTCTTTAATAAAAGCCCACGCTTTATTTGAGCTTTGCGCAGACCTTAAGAGTCTTTTTGCGCTTTTCGCCTTCGATTACACTGCCCTATATAAGAATGCCCTCTATTGACTTCTAGACTATTTCATAGGTTTTGTCTTCTACTACATATTGTAATAGTGTACTCCTGTTGCTGTATATTTACTAGTTTTCTTCAGAAAAAGGAATGTTACATATGATGACAGATGAAACCATTGTTATTATTTGACTTGACTTGCATGGTTTCTTGCTTAGATGAAGCCTGTTAACAAAGTGAAGATTTTGGAGCTATGCCATCTTGGGATAATGATGGTGGATTTCCTGGGACTTCTGATGATGGCAATGTATTTAGTGAATCTTGGGATGATGATGGTGGATTTCCTGGGACTTCTGATGATGGCAATGGATTAGTGATCTTGGTGTTATTGGTAATAAGTCATTGTTTATGTTGAGAATATATAATACTTCATTGAGACTTTTTTCTTTAGGCTGAAAATGGAAGAAACGAAACTTTGAATCATGTTAATCTGTCACTTAATCTGTGGGAAGAGAAGTGTCGAATGTTCACGTTGCTTCTTTGATGGAAACTTAAATCCCACAGAAAAAATCTTTTTTGCACAGTTGCTGTGACAATAATTTGTTTCTCTTGTAGAATCTGCTAGATGGAGAGCTTCTATTGGTATTAAATCATTGTTTATGGTGGAAATAAGTAATACCTCATTGAGAACTTTTGAGGAACTGATGAGTATTAGTTCCTTTATTCTTTTAGGCTGAAAATGGAAGAAACGGAACTTTGAATCATGTTATCTGTCGCTTAATCTGTGGGAAGAGAAGTGTCAAATGTTCACGTTGCTTGCTTGATGGGAGCTTAAATCCCACAGAAAAAGATTTCTTCGTTGCACAGTTGCTATGAGAAAATAAGTTTGTTTCTCTGTAGAATCTGCTAGATGGAGAGCTTATTTTGAAGCAAACTGAAACCTTTTGTTTACCTTGTCTGAATTAACAGGGTACCCAAGATTGAAGTCCAGTATGATAAAACATCCAAACAAGTAGATGTTCAAGTGCTTAAGGAAACACTTTTGGACCAATTGAATCAAACATCAGTGAGGGTAAGTTCAAACTTTTTACTTCAGTGGCAGTGGGGCCTGGATGGGTGTAGATTTATGCATTTTCCCCATGTAGAATTTCCACTAATATACAACATAATTTAGAATTGATTTCTTATCACCATGCCCAATGATGGCGCCACATCAAATGAGAAGGACATATTGTTATTTAGGCTCCCTTTTTTTACCACAGATTTTGGTTCGAAAATTTGAAATAATACCTGAAAATTATTTCAAATAACTGTTGTTTATCAAATTGGCCCATTATTTGAAAATTTTGTTTTAGGAATTTTTCAATTTTTCAGTCACAAAACTTCAACTTTGTTTCCATGTCTATACACAACTTCAACTTTCAAATATTATTTTTCAACTTCAAATACTACATTTTTTCAAATCTCAACCAAATCATGTTCAAATCCTATGTCACGCCCCCAAACTAGAGCAGGACGTGATTGGCACCCAACCTTACTACCTGTTGAGCAAACCCTAATCGGGCTAACTGAAAGTCATATATGAACTCATCCTTTAATGAAGGGAAATAATAAGGTAATTATATAATAATGTCTGAAAACTGAATAACGAAACCAAGCAAATACCGTATGAAACATAACCCACTAACAATCATGAGCCTCTAGGAATCTGAAATCTAATACATTGTCAACGGGGCATTCTCCAGAAATATTATTATGTTTAAAAATCATCGCCGGAAAAGGAACAACTACCCATGGAATGTAGTCAACGGAGCCTTTCAGCTGAGCATAAGAAATCTTCCTCTAGCCACGGGTTTCGTTATCTGCCCACTCAACACCTGTCACATGACATGGCAGACCCAAATGGGCCAAGTCTCCAAGGGTACACAGTAAGTCTTATAGACTGCTTCCTCTAAAGGTGGAGGTAGACTTTCTTTCTGGGATAAGAACAGAATAAATACAGGAATGTTTTGCATTTAGTGCCAGGATGTATTGAAGGGTCAATGTTTTGCATAATTCAAGATTGGAGTGTTCTGAATTGTGAGGGAGTAGAAGGATGTGTATAATTTTGACTGTGATGGTCAATGATCGGTTACTATTTGTCTTAAGATGAGGAGTTGAATACCAGATAAGAACATCATAAGTAGATTTTGTTATGATGGTGGTTCAGAATTCACATTAATGTGCGTTCTATTTGTTCAACCTGAAATATGTGGTTTATTTGTGTCAACAAGATAAATTGGAGAACATTAGATGTTGATTAGAGCTGTGAATTTATTAGTTCTAGATGAGTTCACTTAGTGATACAAAAAACAGAATTATTGAATTTGTGAAATTCAGTCTGTACAAGATTAGTGTTTCCGGTAAGGAATTAGCTAAGATTTGAAAGGCGATTGCTAAATGATGAGCTGTGTTAGATTGGATTGCTTGAATCTTGATGGTTTGGAAGTATTAGATGTGTAATCTTGACTATGATGGGTCGGTTACAGAGGTTTGTCTTTACGAGGGAGTTTGGAAGTGAATGGATTTCTTTAATTTTAGACGGATCAGCGGTTGCATTTGTCAATATCAAATAATTTATGCTAGTCAATTACATGTTGACTTGGTTGATGAGAGTTTTTTGTAATACTTGAGTTTCTGTACTCATTTGGTTTGGTGACCGAGAGATCGGTGGGCCAACGTAGCTTTCGAAACACGGGGATGATAGACTCACTCTTCTACTTTTCTCCACTTAAATATTAGACTTAGTTCGCTTGACATAGGACTCAAATTAGTGAATTAAAACACAAGCTCCCCAACCTTTGCTAATTGAGCATAGTCATCTTTTAAGGAATCTAAACTTGGGGATCTAATAGTTTATTAGGCTGAAGCATTGAGGGTCATGTATGTGTCCACAGACTTGGTATATGTGATTTTCCCGTCCAGGGGTTAAGATGGAGTAGTCCGTCAGATAGATTCATATACTTAATTGTGTTTTGGTGATTATAAAAGTATTTTTTTTCTAATTATACACCGACACATTGTGTCTTTGAAACGTTTCAGTGGAAAATGTGAACTTGGAAGATTTTGCTACGGTGTTATTTGAGAAATAACATTAAAAGCTAGCCTATCCTCATCGCTGGTGGGAGTGTGTAATCATTAAATTAGTCAACTATGCGTCTATATAGGGGTCACCGATATGAATACTCTGTTTATTCCATTTTATTTAAGCTTGTTTCATTCCAATTTGTCTATTTTTGCATTGACTATCAGTCTACTGCGATCCTCGTACTTTATTTGTTGGCTTCTTGTAGCTTCTCCCTCACAGTAAAAATCTGCTACTACTACTACTGCTCAAATCATTTTTCCTTTTTGGCCAAGCATTGTAAATCTCCAAAAAGAACAAAAGTGTTTGACTTTCCGAAAGCTTGTCAAATAGGTTATTTACATTAAATATCTCATAAACTTTCGAAGCTCCATACATGAAATTTCCTCCCAATGCAACTTGTGTCATTTCCATATTACCTAGATACTTTGTCACAAACGATGAAAATAAAAATACTACCCTCAATAAGGCATATAACTTACATGGTGAAACATAAATGCATTTTGGCAAATAAAGAAAATAGATAAAAGCAAATTCCAAAGGCTCAAACAAAATGAAATATATTGAGTATTCAAACAAAGTACGAGGATGGCAGTAAATTGATACAACAACAACAACATACCCAGTGAAATCCCACAACGTGGGGTCTGAGAGGGTAGAATGTACGCAGACCTTACCTCTACCTTGGTAGGTAGAGCAGTTGTTTCTGGGAGACCCTCGACTCAAGACAGAGCATAATCACAAGCAAAACAAAAGAAACGGTCAGACCCAAATAAGAAATTAAAGCAGTATTAACATGCTGATAACAAAATTGAATACGCCATGATAGCGCATTCTGATAAAAGGAAGCAGTAGTTAACGCAGATAAATAAGATAAACAAAGTACACTAAAGAACACATAGCAGCAGAAATCAAACTACAAATCAAACTACAGGGGACTATAAAGCAACCGTGCCTACAGTAATAACACTACAACTATCATTTTGTAAGTGTAAGTAGGACTACGCTCGACTACCTATTACCCTAATCCGTGTCCTCCACACCCCCTTATCTAAGGTCATGTCCTCAGTAAGTTTCAGTAGATTGATAGTCAACGCAAAAATAGACAAATTATATTGAACCTTCTTAATACGTATTGGAACGAAACATGCTCAAATAAAATGGAATAAACAGAGTATTCATATCGGCGACCCTGTATAGAGGCATTGTTGACTAATTTAATGATTACACACTCCCACCAGCGATGAGGATAAGCTAGATTTTAATGTTATTTCTCAAATAACACCATAGCAAAATCTTCCAAGTTCACATTTCCCACTGAAACGTTTCAAAGACACTATATGTTAGTGTATAATTAGAAAAAGAGATCCAAAATGCTTCTATAATCACCAAAACACAATTGAGTATATGAGTCAAACCGATGGACTATACCAAGTCCATTAACACACAAGTGCCTTTCAATGCTTCCACCTAATAAACCATTACATCCTCAGGATTAGATTCTAAAAGTGTGATAAAAGACGACTATGCTTTGGTGTCGTTTGAGAAAGAACTTTAAAAGCTAGCGAGGATAGGCTAGCTTTTCAATGTTGTTTCTCAAATGACACTCCAAGTTCAATTGGCAAAGGTTGGGGGACTTGTGCTCTAATTCAGTAGTTTGAGTCCTGCGTCAAGCAAACTAAGTCCAGTATTTAAGTGGAGAAAAGTAGGGGAGTGAGCTCATCATTCTTGAGTTTTGAAAGCTAGATTGGCCCAATGGGTTTGCTCTAGACCGATTTCTCGGTCACCTAAAAAAGATGACTACAAAAACTCCTTCATTACAAAAACTTTCATCAACCAAGTTAACATGTAACTGCCTAGCACAGTTATTTGATATTGACAAATGCAGCCACTTATCCATCCAAAATTAAATAAATTCATCATTACTTCCAAACTCTCTACTACTTTTGCTTAAGCATTAGGTGGTGAGATCTTGATTTGGAGCTAAAATAGAATGGTTAAAGATGACTCATTGTAATTTATTGGTTGATTATATCTAATATACCATTGCAAAAAATTTCCAAAAGGTTTGTTATTTAGAATGGAAAGGAACAATGGATAACAAATGTGAGTTAAAAGTTTTGACCTCTATCAATTGCTTTTGCATTAGAGTTATGTGGTGGATTCTTGGATATGAAGCACAATAGAAATTTCTTTTAGATTTTTCTTGTTTTAGATACCCAAAAGAGCCTCAGTTGTTTTCTCTCGATCCGGGCTTTCCTCTTATTTGTGTTACCATATGAAAACACCAAGAATTTCCTATTCTAGTTGAAGCTGAACTGCCACGTTGCCATGCATACAACATTTGTTTGGGTTTTCAAAAGAATAATTTTGAAATAGGAAACCTACTTGAAATCTATATATTTTTTCAACCCTTACAAAAATAGAACCCACATGAAATATACAGTAAAACCTCGATAAATGAATATTCGATAAATTAATAACCTCGATTAAATAATAATTTTCTCCGGTCCCGACTTGGGCCAATGGGATAAAATAATAACCTCGATAAATGCATAAGATAATAATTTAAAAAAAATCCTTGAGGCCCACTGAAAATATAAAATAATAATTCATTAAATACGTATGAAAATTACATATATAATTCATAAAATAAAGCACTTCCTAAACAATTTTTATTTCAAATTTTATGCTTTCCTAAAATATGTATCTATAGTCAATTGGTTCTTCTTTTCAGCGAACTGAACTCAATTTCATCTTTAACTTTTTGGAGGTCATAAACTACATTCGGCACATTCTTCTCATTTTGAAGCAAGTAATTTTTCAAAGTCTCTACGGCAAGAAAAGCTTCTTTTGGAGAAACATGTGGTATAGCGTTACTATCATCTGGATCTTGATTGTCATCATCTTCCATACCCATTACTCCTTGAATAATTTCTTCGTCCGTAGGCGATTCCATTAAAGCTTCATTTTCACTAGGATAGTTCAGAATCTGCTCTACATTCATGGCATTTCTGTAATGTAGATTAGAAATAGTTTCCTCTAATCTTTGAATGCCTTCAACATCACCAGTTTCTTCTTCTAGAAGCATACCTTCCTCGGATCGAATTTTGCAATGTTGAAAACAATTTGCGACAGTTGTGACCTTCATTTTCTTTTCTTTTCTTAGTTACCGAAAAAAAATTAATTGTTTAATTTGAGAAATATAATGTACAAAATAAAAATTATTCTATAAATTAATAAATATTAATTTATTATAAATTAATAAAATATTCATTTATCGATAAATTAATAACCCCATATAAGATAATAATTTTCCAGGTCCCAAGGATATTCATTTATAGAGGTTTTACTGTATTTAGAAATTTATCAATATATTCTTGATAATGGCACCCTTTCTTACCTGAACCTTGTCACTTTGGTAATAATACTTCTTATTTACATAAAAAAAAAATAACGACCATATTTTAACGAAGGACCATGAATCCGGTCGTTATAAATATGCTTACAGTGACTACTTTTTTCGGGTTGTTAAATCCAATTTTTTGCTCAACATTAAGGACGAGATAATATCCCGTCCTTAAAAAGTATAATAACCATTTGGCACCTAGTGTAACTGTTATCAAAAGTAAATTTCTGGGAGAAAAGAATCACCTCTGTCGGCATCAATTGTTCATGTTAGAGTTTCTTCTCAAGGTAATAGGGTTATGATCGCACTTGTAAGTATATGGATGTTGGTGTTGCTTTGGTGATGGTTGATGTTCAAGAATCGCGTCATTATTGATTTCAATTTGCGTAATATGGATTTAAGAATTTTTTAATTTTCTTACTCTGAGCTTAAGAAATAAAAATTTGTGGCATGGTAGTTTTCAATGTGCAATCCCCATCTTTATCTATTCTGCTGCTTTCTGTTTGTGTTTCTCTTGCTTTCTCCTTGAAAATGACCAGGAGGAAGGCCATCCCTGAAAAGAGCAAGAAAGAAAGGTTAACAGTCTTCCTCTCTTTAAGAAATAACAATAGCAGAATAATTTCCTGTTCCTAAACTAATTTGAGTAGAAATTGCAGCTATCGCCTTTATCAACATTGGAGTCGTCATTCGATGCTCTACTGTGAAGAAATTTTATGGTATACATGCTCTTCTTGTATTTGATATTTTCTTCTTCATCTGAATTTATCCCTTTTCAATTTATAAATGCTTAATTTGTGTATTTTGCAGCTGCTTTTGCTGTTGATCCTCTTTATCATCTGACATCAGCTAAGTTTGATGAAGGTGGTGCGAAGGGTCTTTTGTAGAATAACCTGGGAATCTGTGGTAATTGCCATGTACTTTTTGATTCATTCAAGATACCTGAGAAGTCTGTACCAGAAGCAATTCGGCATGATTGAACAGTGTCCATTGATATATGTTTTGCTAAAGGTTTGTGGCTTTTAGAATCATATGTGGTTTTGGGTTCTTTTTTCATTTAGATGCTGGAAGGTTCTTTGTATGTGATCCACTATCAATTGATTGTTATAGACCTTCTCCGTTAGTATAAATTGTAATGGTGTTGAATATGCCCAAGAAGGACGAGATATCGCCCAGTCAGTCTGAGGCATATAATTTGTCAATTTAGTGGAGAGATGCCGGTGCCAGCTGAAACAGATTTTGCTGGCCAGATTTCACCAGAACAAACTTTTGAATTGTTCAGCCTAGATGTGAATGACGATGCATTTGACAATTGTGAAGCCTGGCCGATGGATCATGATGATGGAAAACACTAATTTGGAATTGAGGCCCTTGAAAAGAGAACGATTGAAATTTGGTATTTCTTTGTGCTTGGTCTTGCAGGACAGTGAACCGTTTACTTTTCCCGATGCTGAGGATGATGACATATCTGAGAGAGTTGATGATTACTTGTTTTGAAGTTTAGGATTTTCTTCAAAGACCAATTCCTGGGCTGGTCCTGATCATTGAAAGTATCGTAAGGTGAAAGGTAAGCTTCCGTAGGAATATCAGAAGGAATTTTAACCAGTAAAGAGTAAGAAAAGGAAGAACAGCAAAGCAGAATCTGAAATTGCTTTCATGAAAGCATTGGACACTGATCTGTCGCATGGCTTTGCTCCTCCAAAGAATCCTAACTTACTACTCTTTTGAGCAAATATAACACCGTGTAACGGGTTACTTTCAGAAGATTGTCATTATCAACCTAAGAATCTTATGAAGCTGTTTCTGCGACCCAATGTCACGGTAACTCTGGTCACTTTGATGAGTTTTTTATTTTCCGACTACCTTAAAAATATATTCTGATTGCCTGTATTCTCTTGCCTTAGTGCCTTCGAAGGAGAGGAAAGGAAATCCAAGGTGAGATAACTTTATGGCCATCTGCTGTTAAAACTTTGTACCTTGACATAATTTTGAATGTATAATATTTGTGGGTGATAGATTCTGTTATGGTGAGCTGCTTTCAAACTGCAAATGTTTAATTTTGATTAAAATACATTTTTGCTCGGTCCTCTCGTCTACTTGAACGGTGCATAGATGTGGCTTAGCAAAAATGACAATTCCTTAAGTGATTTTATGCTGCTGCTTTTGAGTTGGATCTAGAAGAGTGTTTGCCATGATATCTTTTCTAAACCCTACTTCCCTGTATCATTGTTGTCAAAGGCGCGCTTAAGTCCTGGAGCGAGGCGTAAATGTTTTGCATCGCTTGGCACAATGTCGTCATCAAGGCTCTTAAGACATACTTTTCACTGCAAATGAGCGGAATTTTAAAGAGGTGACACTAAACAATTGATATTTCGCTTTCGATTACACTGCCCTATATAAGTGTTGAGAATATAATAAAATATTTGACCCTTGTGGTTCGGCTCTTCCCCGGACCCAGAGCATTGCGGGAGCTTAGTGCATCGGGTTGCCTTTTTTTTTTTTTTAAGTATAATCAAATATTAAAGTGTGCTCTCTCTAGTAGCTTAAGCTTTTAGATGAGATGGTCACACACTTCAACATGGTATAAGAGCGGGCAAATATTGGTAATGACTCATTGTTTATGTTGAAAATAAATAATACCTCATTGAGAACTTTGCGGAACTGATGAGTATTAGTTCCTTTATTCTTTAGGCTGAAAATGGAAGAAACAAAACTTGGAATCATGTTATCTGTCACTTAATCTGTGGGAAGAGAAGTGTCAGATGTTAACGTTGCTTGCTTGATGGAAACTTAAATCCTACGGAAGAATTTCTTCTTTGCACAGTTAAAAGGGACAGCCTAGTGCACAAAGCATCCCGTGTTAGTAGGGTCTGGGGAAGTCTTCTTTGCACAGCTGCTATGAGAAAATAAGTTTGTTTCTCTGTAGAATCTGCTGGATGAAGCAACACTGAGACCTTTAATTTACCTTGTCTGAATTAACAAGGTACACAAGACTGAAGTCCAGTATGATAAAACATCCAAAGTTCCAAACAAGTAGATGTTTAAGTTTTCACTCACAAAACTTTAACTTTGTTTCCATGTCCAAACACAACTCTTCCAAATACCCTTTTTCAACTTCAAATGCTACTTCTTTTCAAATGTCAACCAAATCGTGTTCAATTGCATTATATACGATGATTGAATGCGAAAATAGATGGGCAGTTTTAACCTATGCCCTGTGTGACTACAAGACTAGTTGGTCATGGTTAGAGTAACTTTGGTCCAGTTGCTTAATTATTTCTTTGACAGAGATGTACAAATATCAAACACAACATTTAATTAAAGCAATGGAACTTGGCATTCCGTGGTTGTAACTTAACTAGGCAAAGGCTTTTAAATTCATTGCAGTAAAATGACTAAGAGTTGTGTATTTTGGGGAACTTAGATGTGGGAAATATTTGTTTTCTTGCTGCTTCAAGTGCCAAAATGAGTTTCCCCATTGTACACTCAACTTATTGTTATTGTTGTAGTTGTGGCAAGAAATGAACCTCCACAAGGATGCAGGATTTTTAGTTTACGGGTTTTGTGAATCACAATCCTCTTTTGCTTATTGGATTCTGGAATGACTATTTATTGCCGTTAGCAGAAATACAGAGTTTGTGGCAAAGTTACTTGGTTTTTTCGAGCCTGCACTATAATGGCGACTCTGCCCCTCCCCCTCCCCTTCCAACCCTCCAAAAAAGGACTAAGGGGGTCGTTTGGTTGGGGTAACAAGTTAACCCGGAACTATAATGATGCCATTATAGTACGGGGATTAAAGAATGAAGGAATTGTTGATGGATATATTTTTATAGGTAGATGTTTAGTTCATTAGACTAAAAAGATTATAAGGTATAATATTAAACATGTGTTGGTTTAACAGTTGATCAGTTGGGAGATATTTTTATTTTCAATTTTTAACCTTATAATTTTAAAGGACTTTGAGAGGAGCCTTGGGAAGGTCATTTTGGTGTTTCGTCTTGGGTTTACTTATCTTTGTTGTCTCGCAATGAAGGTGGTATAAACATGGTTGTGGTATAACTAATATTAGGATTGCTAAATCTCAGGAATAATTTTTTTTAATTAAATGCGGGATAAAATAATCTCGCTTGTATTTTAGGATTGTTACCCCTTATTCCACGACGAATGACCCTATGAATATTAATTTGCAGAACTTGAACATAGATTGACAATATTTTATTTTGGAATACTTGAACGTATACTATGTAACTGTAACATGAAATTTTCTAGATAGATAATAAGATAGGACCACCCTAGCCTCAACAATATAGCTGGTTCGAAAATGAAATATCCCTTCAACTCGAGTATAACGTAGACATCAATATAGTATTTTATCAAAAACTACCATATCCTCTTTGCTTATTATCAATGACTAGTTATGGACCAGTTGGGGGTCCCATGTCACCACTTGAGTCAATCATGGTCCTTCAAATGTGACCTTAGGTCATATCAAAATTAAATTCCTATGTCTCGGCAAATTTGACATAAGCTTTAAGGTCACTGTTTTTACCAAAAATCCATTAAACAAAACAGTAGAATGTGATGTATTGGAATCCTGCATTTTTCTTGCAATTCTGCATTGATTACATTTTTTTTTTTGAGCCGATGGTCTATCAGAAACAACTTCTCTGCCCACAAAGATAGAGATAAGGTCTGCGTATATCCTATCCTCCCCAGATCGCACTTTGCACTGGATAGGTTGTTGTAGTAGAATGTGATGTATAGGCTAATAGATGATTTTCTTCAAGTTCTTTCCGCATCATTCGTAGAAATAACATTTACTAATCACTTTTTGATTCTTTAGAAAATAATAATTAATATCTTGACGTTTCAAGATTTATAAGTGAAACTTCATGATTTCCTTGTGGACTTTGAAATTCTAGGATTTGTGGTTATTTTACAGTTACAGGAGTCTAAAAAGTAGTTAGCAGTGAATTTTACCCCATAAACTTTCAGTGAAATCTTACAAAGGGCCTTAAGACTTTTGAAACTTGAACTTTTAGGAATATTTTGTTTATGTTTAGTTGATGAAGATCAATCACCCATTCCATATGTTACACGTGATAATCCTACAATATTTCTACAGTGTGGGGTCTGGAAAGGGTAGAGTGTACGCAGTCCTTATCGGCCTTGGAAAGGGAGAGAGGTTGTTACACGTGCAAAATATCTTTAATTCAATTTTTTTTTTGAAGTTTTTCTGATAAACCCTTTTCAATTTATATGTACAGTCATGTTAAAAAGGGATTTAAGTCTTTTAAAACATGAAATTTTAGAAATGTTTAGTTGATGAAAATCTACTTCCTAAGGTCTTTTTTATCGCTTAAAATTTCCCAATTACCCATCACATATGTTCGCCTTGCAGAATATCTTTAATCGTCCAAAGAAGTATTGGAAGGAGGTGATTAGACAGGACATGGCGCAGTTCCAGCTTACTGAGGACATAATTTTAGATAGGAGGATTGCTAGCTTTGAAATATGGGCCGAAGGAAAGATGAAGACCAAACAAAGTCGCGGCCGATCCTTCGTCATATGCTTAGTCAAAACCACTCTTGCTACGATGCTCCTTTTTGGAGAGGACTGAAATTAGGGTAGAAGGCTAGTAGGAGTCGCGCTTGTCCGTTTATACTAGTAGTCGCAATATTGCTCTACAGTTTCTTGTCCTTTGACCTCTGCTATTATTTGTTGTTTCTTGTACTTTGATTATCTTATTTCTCTGTGGTAGCTACTGCTCCTATTTTTCACTTATTCATTGTCATTATTTTCATTTTCATATTGCTTTGAATTGCCTATTCTTATATGATTTTTTTGTGCTTTCTCTTGAGTCGAGGGTCTTTCGGAAACAACCTTCCTATCTTAGGGTAAGGTCTGCGTACACTCTACCCTTCCCAGACCCCACATCGTGGAATTTCACTGGGTATATTGGTTGGTTGTTGGTTGGTTTTTCGTGATAAACCCTTTTCAATTTATATGTATTATTCATGCGTGTCAAAAAGTAATTTACTTGGGAGGAAATTACAACAAGGTAACTAAGTTATATCTACACTCCGAGTGAAAAAGTTGTTACATGTTTCAAATACCCCAATCTCTAAATTCTTTTACTGCTCCATTGGCCTAAATTAATCATAAATAAAATGAAAAGGTCCAAATTTGCCCCAGGTCTATATGAAATATCCATTTTTCTTTTCCACCATTATATATGGTTTCTGTGTTCATACTTCTATCGTCAACTAATCGTTTCATATTTGTCTTATTAATAACGGAATTTCAACGTGAAATGAGTGGTTTACATGTCCAAATTTGTTGAAAAAATGTTCATATTTACCTCAGATTTTAATTATGGTTTAAGTTTTTCTATTAGGGGTCAAAGGAAAAAAGAATTTTAAGAAAACTAAAGAGGATGGTCCCTCTCATGTCGATGTACTTTTAGGTGTCATGTGGAAGACACGTGATAGATGTGATGTTCTACCCCACCCCCCACCCCCCACCCCCTCTCTCAACTCATCCTTTTTGTATAGATATGGTAAATTATTTTTAACATTCGATGTTTATATAAAATTATATTAATTTATCATGATTAAATTATACTTCAAGGTAAGAATTTATAGTTTGGTGATAAAATATCGGTAAAGATGTGTTATATATTTATTAAAACTTTATACATACTAGATACAAGTAAAAAATTTACTCATAAAAAAGCTATTGTCACAAAAATATTTATATGTAATTTTGACAAATATTACGAGGTAAAGGGAGGGGGAGCGGGGGGGATAGGAAACTAAAAGTTTGGAATTCCATTTATAACATTATTTTGACAGAAGCTTTTTTGGTTTTCTCAATAAATATTTTTCATATTAAACAAAAATAGCTGTCCCATGAGAGACCTTGTAGTTTCTAACGTGGATTCACTAAAAGATTTACGGGGAGAACTGTCTTCTCCGTTCCAAATTAGTTACTATCATATTTTGTTTGTTAAGAGTTAAATTATATACATTTTAACTAATATTTTAAACTCTATATTACAGCAAAGTGATATAAGTAAAGTCTCTACTTGTAATATTTTTTGTTTAGTTTTTAAATATTTACATTTTAATTATAAATAAAAAGGGGTTAAGAAAAGTGTGGTTGATTTATCTTTTACCATGTCAGTTCATACTCTTATTTAGTTGATCTTGATAGTTTGTGTTGGGATACAATTGTTGTAGGAAACGAGAAGTAAGTAACTATTACAATAGAAGAAAGAATAAACAAACTATTACAATAAAACCGAAAATCAAAACCTTAACAAATTGCTTGTGAGATTCGCTAAGTCGAGTGATGACACTCTTTCTTTAAGACAAGATTGCCCCGTATGTCTCCTTTTATGGTGTTGAGCAATAGTCTCCCAAAATACAACATCAACTTTAACAAGTGAGCAAAGGAAACTCAAATTTTACTCTTGAAGAACTTTGAGTATAGTGACTTTGCTAGAGAGGAAGAATATGAGCTCTGAAAATCTGGAGAATTTTCCAAGTGTTGAGTGTTGTTCAATTGAGCCAAAGGCCTCAATTTATAGTGTAAGTAGAAGACCACTCACCTAGCCAACTAATGGCCTTCAATAGCCATGTAATTGCACTTGAATGAGGGTTACATTCAGCCAAATAATGGCTGAATTCATGTGGCAAGTAATGGAGAATCAATGCTCCAAAATCAGCCCAAACGTCAGATTTTTCCAACTTCCCGTCGCGACAATCGCCTCAAGTGTTCTTGCGCTAGTGGCTCGATGGTGACCAACTATTTTAGCTTGGCGCAGATTTGGGAGCGCGCGCTGACCTTCACGGCTCATGGCGATTTCCGACTCGTTTCATCTTACACTTCTTCCTTCCTTTACCAACGTGGAATACTTTGTCATTTGACCAATAACCGTCCATAATTCTATGTCTCAAACGTATTACATACGTACCAATATCTCTTTCACTAATGAAATTTGCGATACTTGGCACTACGTGTGCACGTGTGTGGAAACGACGTTTCCGACGTGCGGGCCCAATTGTTCGAGTCATAAATTAATGGGATATACTTAATCCACATTTAGTAAATTTCCAACAGTTTGAATACGAGAAATTTAATCTCTCTAAGTTTTAAATTATTATAAATCAATTTAGCTTCAAAGTTTAATCAAATAACTCTCAAAATATAAAATATGACAATTAATTTGGAACGGAAGGTTACCAAAGAAACTTTAAGTTTATCTAAAAGCTAAAAGCACTAGTTTGGTAAGAAAAATGGTCTAAAAACACTCTCCCACACATTAAATGAGTTGGACCTACTGTGAAGCATCTAATACTATACCAACCATGGGACATAATTTTAATTATGTCTGCAATTACAATTAAACGTCATTCTCATGGTAGGAAACACTTACAAATCTCATTAAAGTAAGGCGAATTATTTTTCAGAGAAAACAAAAATAAAATGGTCATACATAGAGGGTGTTTGAGCAATGAGCAAGATGGTCAAACTGATTTATAAGTATCTTTTATTTATTTATGTGTTTGGTAAATATTTAAGTGTTCATAAGCCAAGTTTTTATAAGTCAAAATTAGTTAAAAGTCGTTAATTGGTCACTCCCAATTTATGATTTTAAATTTATATACACTTTTAGTTTGATTAAGAATTTATCATTTTGTCTTTGATTTCTTTTAATTCCCAAAATATTTTCCCCGAAACAAATACCCTAACTTCTTCTCCTTTCGTATCTGTCGTTCCTCATATTTCTTACAAAGATATTGTAGAATTTATTATTTTTTGTAAAATATTTGAGGGCATTTATGTCATTTTACAGAAAAGAACAGTTTATCAGTATTTTTTAATCAAACCCATCAATTGTTTGTTATCAATTTCAACATTCCTATCTAAATACACTACTAGTTTATTTATAAAATTAATTTTAACATTTAAAAGGATTTATCAGTACTTAATTATCATTAAATGGAGTCACCTACAAAATTTTGTGAGCCCAAAAAATCAGATATTATCATTTAATCCCAAAGCCTCTCCATCAGTTGATGTCTATATCAAATTAAAGACTCTTCATCTGTCTCAATCTCTTAATGACCATTTAATTGCACTTTCTTTATCAAATTAGATGCCACGTCTTAAACAAAAAGGATAGAAACACGACTTAACAATTGAATAAATTAAGAAGAAGAAAAAAAAAGGAAAAATTTAGTCAAAGAAATGAAATCTTGGTTGATAACATTGTAGTGAATTTTTAGGTTATTAGTTAACAAGAAAAGAATACCATTTCAATACTAAATTGCCTATATGATATTGTTTTTTAGTTTAAGCTATATATAATGCAATTGTAAGAAATTTGTACATCATCAAATTTTTATCTACAGTGCATTGGCTGCCATTTTTTTTTAAAAAAAATTATCTTTATCTTTGTAACAGGTAACTTGTCTTAGACAATTCCACATCTTAATAAGACTTACTTGTAGATATCCTATGTATGATTTGATAGTGTAAAGAGGTATTTGCGTTGACGATGTATAACTTAACTAATTATATTAATTTTATAGAAATTGAAAGAAGAATCTTCAGATTTTTTAGACCTTGCAATATTTACTAAGTATGATAAAGTGAAAAATGTTGTGATATTATCACTTGTTGACAAAACCACTCAAGCCTAATGAGAAAGATTGTAGTATCTTTGAGACCTCCTTTCTAGTCTCCAAATAATATCAGCTTTTAAGCATGACTTTGTGTTCGTAATTTATTAATCAGATTAATTTAGATTTGTGTCGTATATAACCTATTTAAAGAAAAATCACTTCTTATCATAAGTGTTTGTATTTACTAACTTGAACTCGAAATCTTTAATTAAGGATGAACAATCAATAATCACAATCTTTGATGGTTGAATGGACTATTAGAATAACTAAAATGTGCGGAAGCAAAATGCAAGGACAGAGAAATTAAAATGCAAACCTTTTATAAAAGTACGCTCGTTTGTCTATAGGTTTTATCTCAAATTTTTAAAATAATATTTGAAGATTATTTTAAATAAGTATTTATTTATCGACTTAATCCATTATTTTAACTTTAAACTTTAAAGGAATTTAAAATTTAAAAATAGACTTTTTGGAGTTTTTGAATATTTTAAGTTTTCGCTCATAAAACTTCAACTGTGTTTTTATGTCATATTAAACTTCAATTTTTAAATACCTCTTTTAATTTTAACTTTAAATACTATTTTTTTTTCAAATTTCAACCACGGCAAGACACCTAAACCTAACTTCTTTTGATTCCTCCTCCATTTCTTCTATTGCAATTAAAACTCTGAATTTGATGAATTAAATAGCAGTTCCACTGTATTATTTATTTTATACGATTAATAGCTGGGACCTTCTGATTCTTCTGAACAAGTATTTAATTCACTCACTTATAAAATAGTATATATTACATATAAATAAATGTAATATATCCCCACCGACCCCCTTCTTTTCATGAACCAACTTCTTTAGATCATATGTTTTGCATTAGTTGCCTTCCACAATAACAAAATAGAAAACTCACCTTAGTTTCATACTCACATTCACAACCAACAATGACAGCCAAATAATATAATTTCAGAATTTGAAGTTTATATCAATTTTAAATAAATTATTACAGTCCAATTATATATATTACTGAAGTAATGTAAACCCATAAATTACGTGGTAGATGCGCCCTAGCCAGGGGCGGACTACAGCTTCGCCTACAGAATCAGCGAAACCAAATAGTTATTGTTCAAATTCTATTTTGTGTTTATAAATAATTAATCAAGAATTTAATAATTTACATTTTTAGAATTCATAACTCATAAATTCTAATTTCGCCTCTTCCCCACCAACCCAATACATAGCTACAACAACAACAATAATATATTCAGTATATTCTCATAAATGGGATCAGAGAAAGGTAGGATGTACGCAGATTTTACATCTACCTTTGTAGGGCAGAGAGAATGTTTCCGAAAAACCCTTGTCCCAACAAAATGTATCTAACGTGATTATAAAAAAATAGGACAACAAAGTAGTAAGATACAAAACAAATGAAACAACAAATAATAGCACACATCTAAGAATAAGAAATTATGCGATAACTATAGAATACTACTAAAAAAGTAGAAGAAAAATCATAACCCAAAAACCAAAAAAGAAAAAAGAAAGGTCTCATAAATTTTTACCCACCATCAAACCAACTATTCAAATTTCAAGAGTTAGTTCTCTCCTCTCATTATTTTTCATTTCATTCAAACAAAAAAAATATGAAGCTCTCTTCTCTCTTCAAGACTTCATCAGAAAATTCCTCTTCCTCTTCTTCTCCATGGCCATGGCCACTACCAAATTGTGGAAAACCAAAAACCTTTTCATTTAGATTAGAAAAAAATCACCACAACATTTTCAACTCCACCTTTCATCTTGATGATATTAATGACACTACTAGATATAGTCTTGATGATTTCTTTAGTGAATTTGATGAAGCAAGTTTTTCCACTACCACTACTACTACAACAACAACTATTGATGATCAAGATTGCATAGAGAAAGTGATTAAAGGGTTGAGATTAGAGAAAGAGAGGTTATTTTTTGAGCCAGAAGAGACAAGTTCAATTCTTGATTATCAAGAATCCAAGAATATTAGTACTAGTACTAATGTTGTTGATGAAGGTAATATTAGTAATAATAATAATAATATTAGTTTTGTTCCAATGGGATTGGATTCAAAGGATCCTTTTGTGGATTTTAGAGACTCAATGGAGGAAATGGTGGAAGCACATGAGATAAAAGATTGGGAGAATCTTGAAGAGCTATTAACTTGTTACTTGAAGTTGAATTGCAAAAGTAACCATGGTTACATTGTTGGTGCTTTTGTTGATTTGTTGGTTAATCTTGCAACTTTTAGTGGTCATGATAAGAACAACAATAATGTTGTTGGTGGTGGTGCTAGTGATTGTACAATGACAACTATTGATGAGGAACAACAATGTTTATTATCTTCAACAACAACAAGTCATTCATTCACATCTCCATTGTCATTTTGTTCTTCATCTTCTTGTTCTACTAGTACTAGTGTTTGTTTGTCTTTGTTAGAAGAAGAAGATGTTGAAGATGAGGTTATTCAGATGAAAAAACATTGTTAATAGCATTGTTTTATCATTCTCTAATTTTCATTTTTGGAACGAAGGAAGAAATTAGAAAAAAATGTAAATGTATATGTATATGTATACTAGTGGAGTAGTAGTTCTTTCTCCCTTCTATAAAAATTATTGTCGACTCTCTTTTATTGTTTTTGGTCTCTTTTTAGTAGTAGTATTAGTAATTTTTGTTATTTTCTTGCTGTTGGTGTAGTTAGCAAGTGGATTAAATTGTAGTAGTATTATATTGATATAAATACGGTTGCATCAATGTATTTTTCTGATTTTTTATTTGGTGTTTGGTTACTGCTTTGGGCCAAACTAATACGGATTTACGTTGGGAGTCCCACTTTATCGCTCTTTATGAAAGACGGTTCTATATATATATTCAAGGTTAGAATCAAAAAAATTTATTTAAGGATGAATTTCGACCATAATCTTTAGAATTGGGTCAATGTTTTGACTCATGAAATTTACTTTTCGCCTTCCACTTTATCTGACTTAAGTAGAATATGGAGTTGAGGGTTCAAATTGTTGGAAATTAGCCTTTGGCGGGAGTTGCGACCGACCAACTTTAACGGCTTAAACACTAGTGTTACGTATGTTGGAGAATCCGGTTCTTCACACATGCATGATGTACTAAGTACGTAGATAACCGTAGGGCCAAGAATCGTCAAATTTCATTGAGAAATGAAAGAGATATTGGTTCACGAAGTGAGGTGTTTGAAGCATGGAAAGTGTGGTGTTGTGTTCAATTCTCCCTCATCGGTAGAGGAAGAAAGAATTGTTGTGTATATAAGACTCGAAATTGGTTTGGGGTTTGGGACCCCAAGGGGTATCACATGTGTTTAAAGGAGGGAGAACCTAGATGTGCTTCGGTTCGAGGAAAGACCACACGCCTTGCCGCCACTTGCTCGTCAGGTCGGATTCATTTGTGGGCCTTCTGATATTATCTTTTTGAGCCAGAAAACTTTGCCAGAAGTACAGTTTGATCCTAGAAGTTTCAAAAGTACAGTTTGGACCAGAATTCTTTCAGATGTACAGTTTGGTCCCTGAAGTTTCAAGATGTCTGATTTGGCCTCAAGTTTTCCGAAAGTCGAATTTCGACGGTCGTAACGAAACGCCAAGCACTCAATTCAGCCATTTATTTTGGCTGAATTACTCCTCCTATAATGGCCAAATCCGTTGGTCTTTTCACCATTTATTTTGGTGACTTTACTACCTCCATAATGGCCATTATTTGGCCAATAATGGCTGTTATGGAGGCAGTTAAACAACCCTCCCTCACCTATATAAACACCCCTACACCATTGTTGAGAAGCACAGAAAATATACTTGATATATACACGAAAATACACAAGCAAAACAGTTTCTTCCTACATCTTCCTTGCATCATTTCTTGCTCAATATTCTTCAAGGTAGCTCTTGAGTTTCCTTTGCTCAAGTGTTCCATTGCTGTTTTATCTTGGTAGATGAATTGTCCAGGACGTATAAAGGATACATACGGGGCAATATTGTCTTAAGGACAGAGTGCCACACTCGACTCAGCAAGCAAACCAAGCAGTTTTTTCAGTTTTTTTTCAGTTTTTCAGTTTCTAGTTCATCTTTGTAATTTTTAGATTTCTAGTTGAATTGTAATTTCAATTCTTACTTTAGCAGTTACTTGTAATTTTCGTTTCCTGCAACCTTTGTAATATCCAACAACTTAAGACAATATTTTGCTTACGGTAACTGCAATAACATGGCTGGAAATATGACCGATGTTGCTGCTACTGCTGCTGCCTCTCGAGGCAACGTTGCTGCCTTCCCCACTGCCATCGCCAAGGCAAGAACCCGCCGCTTTCACTATCGCTGTTGCTACTATTCAAGGCAGTAACACTGCTGCCTTCCCGACTGTTGGAGCTCCCCCCTCTTCTTCACACCACCATGATCGCCTTGAAAAGTTCATGGGATCGTAATTTAAAAGATGGCGACAAAAGATGTTGTTCTACTTGGATTATGGGCATGGCCGGTTCCTTTACGGAAGATCCTCCACAAGTGGAGATGAAATGGACTCTTACTTTCTTTGAAAGCGGGTGAATGGGGCCTTGGTATCCATGTCGTTAACGGCATGAAGATGGTTCGTGATGCGTGGAATCATAGCGATTTCATGTGCAAGAACTATATCTTGGCGCTTGGCGGACCCTCTACACACGGTATATTCTACCGTTGGCACCGCCAAAGAGTGTGGGAAAAGCGCAAAGAAGTACAACGCACAAGATGCAGTACTAAGAAGTTCATCATTGGGAAATTTCTAAAATTCCAAATGGTGGACAAAGAAACGATGATGTCCCAAGTCCAGGAATTCCAAATGATTTTACATCACCTGGATTTGGAAGGACTAAAGCCAAACGAGCAGTTTTTGGTTGCATCGCTGATTGAAAAGTTACCTCCTTCATGGAATGAGTTTATGAGTTACTTGAAACTCAAGACAAAGGAGATGACCTTTGAAGAGCTTGTTATCAAACTGCAAATCCAGGAAGATAATAAGAAGACCTTGTCAAAGGGTAGACAACATGCTGAGGCAAAGGCGAATCTGGCTGAGGCCAAAGGGAACTCAAGCAAGAAGCGAAAGTTCCAGAAAGACGGCAAAGCCCCTGCAGCAGAGATGTTCAGAGGTAATTGTCATCACTGTGGAAAACCTGGTCATAGGATCAAGGAATGCCGCAAGCTCAAGACTGAGCAACAGCAGAAAGCCAAGTCAAAAGGCAAGGCTCAAGCAAACGTCGTCAAGGACACGCTCCTGGATGACATGATCGAGGAATTCTCTGCAGTGGTGCTAAAAGCCAACTTGGTGGAAAATCCGATGCAGTGGTGGGTGGACACAGGTGCTACTAGGCACATCTGTTCCAATAAAGATGCCTTCTCCACGTACACACCAGTCGCTGACAAGAAGCTGTTCATGGGCAACAACGCTTCTTCCGACGTGATGGGGGGTTGGAAAGGTGGTCCTGAAGATGACTTCCGGCAAGGAACTTACTCTGAAGGAAGTGATGCACGTTCCAGAGATTAGAAGAAATTTAATTTCTGGACCTTTATTGGTTAATGCTGGTTTTAGGCTAGTATTTGAATCCAATAAGTTTGTACTCACTAAAAATGGCACATTTGTAGGGAGGGGCTTCGTCTGTGAAGGCCTCTTCAAAGTGAATGCCATGTCTGTATTGCGTCAAGGAAATAAAGTTGAACCTTCTTCTTATTTGCTTGAGTCTTCTAATTTATGGCATCATAGATTAGGACACGTAAACTACAAGTCTATTCAAAGGCTGGTAAAGATGGAGTTGTTGCCTTCTATCGACGTAAACCCTCAACATAAATGTGAGGTGTGCGTAGAGGCAAAACTTACTAAGCTTCCTTTTCGATCCGTCGAAAGGAATACCGCTCCTCTAGAACTTATTCACACAGATATATGTGATTTGAAGTTTGCACAAACTAGAGGGGGGAACAAGTACTTTGTGACATTTATAGATGATAGCACAAGGTATTGTTACCTTTACTTGTTGAAAAGTAAGGATGAAGCCTTTGAAGCGTTTCGACGTTACAAAGCAGAAGTTGAGAATCAACTTAGCCTACGGATTAAATTCATTCGTAGCGATAGAGGGGGAGAATATGTAGCGCCTTTTGAGGAATAATGTGCCCAAGAAGGCATTATTCATCAAACGACGGCTCCATACTCACCTCAATCAAACGGTGTGGCGGAACGTAAAAACCGCACATTAAAGAAAATGATGAATGCCTTGCTTATCAATTCCGGTCTTCCCCAAAGTATGTGGGGAGAAGCCGTCCTTACCGCTAATATGATTCTTAACAGAGTCCCACATAAGGGTAAGGACAAAACTCCATATGAATCATGGAAGGGAAAGAAACCCACTTACAAATACTTTAAGGTGTGGGGTTGTCTGGCAAAGGTTGAAGTACCCAAGCCAAAGCAGGTCAAGATTGGGCCTAAGACTGTAGATTGCATATTCATCGGATATGCAAATAACAGTAGTGCTTATCGCTTCTTAGTGCATAAGTCAGATATTCCAGATATCCACCAGGGTACAATAATGGAATCAAGGAATGCTCTATTCTTTGAAAGTACCTTTCCTAGAAAGGAGAAAGACATAACCTCTCTCAAACGAAGTTATGCACAAAGCTCTCAAGAACCGGGAGTCCTTGACTGCCCGGATCTGAATGGTTCAGATCTAGCGAATCTCGAGGTGGCTGAACATCCGAAATCTAGTGTTCCAGATTCTCAGAACTTGGAGACTCCAGAGATGGATCTAAGGCGTAGTAAAAGGGCCAGGAAGGATAAATCCTTCGGTCCTGACTTTGTAGCTTATATGGTTAATGATGAACCAAGGACAATTTCTAAGGCGTTGTCCACTCCAGAAGCACCGCTCTGGAAAGAAGCTATTGAGAGTGAAATAAGCTCCATTCTGCATAACCATACTTGGGAGTTGGTTGATCTTCCTCCGGGAAATAAACTGTTGGGGTGTAAGTGGATACTCAAACGGAAATACAAAGCAGATGGGTCTATAGACAAGTACAAAGCCAGGTTGGTAGTCAAGGGCTATCGGCAAACAGAAGGCTTTGACTACTTTGACACATACTCTCGGTATCGGATGACATCCATACTGGGTATTCATTGCGATCGCGACTTTGCGTGACCTTGAGATACACGGATGGATGTTAAGACGGCCTTCCTAAACGGCGATTTGGAAGAAGAAATCTATATGGACCAACCCGAAGTGCGTGGTTCAAGGGCAAGAGAAGAAAGTCCGTCGACTTATCAAATCTGCATGACGGTGAAACAAGCCCCGAAGCAATGGCACAAAAAATTTGATAGTACTCTACTATCGAAGGGGTTCGCCATTAATGAGTGTGATAAATGTGTTTACACGGAAGGTAACTCTGACTCGTTTGTTATGATATGCATGTATGTAGACGACATGTTAATCACAGGAAGCAGTCCTAGGGTAATCCTAGAGACTAAGAACATGTTGAAACAATGCTTCGACATGAAGGATATGGGTATCGCAGATGTCATCTTAGGGATTAAAATCTCTAAGACGTCTGACGGGCTGGTTTTATATCAGTCTCACTACATCGAGGATGTTTTGATAAGTTTGAGATGTTAGACAGTTCACCGATAAAGTCACCAACGGATACAAATCAAAAGCTTGATAAAAATCTTGGTGCACCTGTATACCAGGAGCGATATGCACAGGTGATCGGTAGTTTGATGTATATAACAAACTGCACCCGACCTGATATTGCTTACGCATTCAATAAGTTGGCTAGGTTCACCCGCAATCCGAGTGATAACCACTGGAAGGCGTTGAATCGGGTATTACAATACCTGAAATACACGTTAAATTACGGGTTACACTATTCGAGATATCCAGTTGTACTAGAGGGGTACAGTGATGCAAACTGGATATCTGATATAGAGAACACCAAGTCCACCAGTGGGTATGTATTTACAATTGGTGGGGCCGTGTCTTGGAAATCCTCTAAGCAAACTTGCATCGCCCGATCCACAATGGAATCGGAGTTTATCGCTTTAGACAAAGCGGGAGAGAAGAAGGTGAGTGGCTTCATGACTTCTTAGAGGATGTTCCGTGTTGGAACAAACCCGTACCTTCGGTAATGATCCACTGCGACGATCGATCGGCTCTAGGAAGAACACGGAATACTATGTACAACGGCAAGTCTCGTCATATTCGACGGAGGCATAAGACCGTTAGGCAGCGATCACCACGGGTATAATATCCATTGATTACATCAAGTCAAAGGATAATATAGACCCATTGACAAAGCGGCCTACTCAAGGATCGGATGGCTTGCCTGTCTGGGGAATGGGCTTAAAACCCAAAATATAAGGACCAATACAATGGTAACCCAACCTTACGAACCGGAGATCCCGGTAATTTGGTTCAATACGAAGTTGTAAAGGTTCAGTTGACCGCTTCAGTGGAAGTATGAGCACTTCGGATAGTGATTTCTGAAAAGAAACACCAAATCCAAAGCCGTTCCCGCGATAGACGTTAAGTGTTATCTGCAGTATGGGTAAAGGTTAAGTTTTCAAAACGTGTAATGATCCTCAACAGTTGAGGTTAGGTTCTTGGGAAACTTTTAATGGTTCCTAACACTTGTGAAGTGGGGTATAGCAGGATACCTTGTAGGAGACCACCTATTTAAGTGCGAGGACGGGCCGCCTCACAATGAACGCACTTAAGAATCCAAGACGTTGTCCATGGCCAAAACGGACAAAACATTACGAAGAAGAGAGTAAGGGAATTTGTTGTGTTGGTACCATTGACTTGGCTTACACTAAACACTGACGGTTCAAGACATCACGTTCACCGCGCAGTAAGTAAGTCCGATGGTATTCAACTATGGAAGGTTCAAAGCTGATGCTACCTCTCTTTATGCAACATCGGTCCGCTGAAATATTGCTGGAAATGAAAAGACACCATGTGAGTGCGCCAAAATCTCTTTCAAGAAGGGATTGTTGGAAATTAGCCTTTGGCGGGAGTTGCGACCGACCAACTTTAACGGCTTAAACACTAGTGTTACGTATGTTGGAGAATCCGGTTCTTCACACATGCATGATGTACTAAGTACGTAGATAACCGTAGGGCCAAGAATCGTCAAATTTCATTGAGAAATGAAAGAGATATTGGTTCACGAAGTGAGGTGTTTGAAGCATGGAAAGTGTGGTGTTGTGTTCAATTCTCCCTCATCGGTAGAGGAAGAAAGAATTGTTGTGTATATAAGACTCGAAATTGGTTTTGGGTTTGGGACCCCAAGGGGTATCCCATGTGTTTAAAGGAGGGAGAACCTAGATGTGCTTCGGTTCGAGGAAAGACCACACGCCTTGCCACGCTTGCTTCATCCGGTCAGATTCCGGTGGGCCTTCGATATTATCTTTGAGCGAGAAAACTTTGCAAGTACAGTTTGATCCTAGAAGTTTCAAAAGTACAGTTTGGACGAAATTCTTTCAGATGTGCAGTTTGGTCCCTGAAGTTTCAAGATGTACGCTGGTTCTCAAGTTTTCCGAAAGTCGAATTTCGACTGTCGTAATGAAACGCCAAGCACTCAATTCAGCATTTATTTTGGCTGAATTACTCCTCATATAATGGCCAAATCTGTTGGTCTTTTCACCATTTATTTTGGTGACTTTACTACCTCCATAATGGCCATTATTTGGCCAATAATGGCTGTTATGGAAGCAGTTAAACAGCCATCCCTCACCTATATAAACACCCCCTACACCATTGTTGAAAAGCACAGAAAATATACTTGATATATACACGAAAATACACAAGCAAAACAGTTTCTTCTTACATCTTCCTTGCATCATTTCTTGCTCAATATTCTTCAAGGTAGCTCTTGAGTTTCCTTTGCTCAAGTGTTCCATTGCTGTTTTATCTTGGGAGGCAATTGTCGGGGACGTATAAAGGATACATACGGCAATATTGTCTTAAGAATGAGTGCCACACTCGACTCAGCAAGCAAACCAAGCAGGTTTTTCAGTTTTTTTTCAGTTTTTCAGTTTCTAGTTCATCTTTGTAATTTTCAGATTTCTAGTTGAATTGTAATTTCAATTTTTACTTTAGCAGTTACTTGTAATTTCCGTTTCCTGCAACCTTTGTAATATCCAACACAAATTAACCAATTTTGTTGTATTGTCATAAAGTTACTGGAAATATTGTCAAAGAAAGTCAACTGGTAATAGATTTTTTTTTTATATAAAATATGGATTCTACCCTTTTCCTTAGTTACAAATTTCTAAAAGTCATAATGTATCCAAACTAACATTTTAAAGTGTATATCATACAGCTGTATACCTTAGAATGTTCGCCATGTATGCCTAAAAAAATTGTTTCGCTCATATAGCGGAAAGCACACACAACGATTTTAAATAATATATTAAAATCAAATTATTGATATGTTTAATCAGAGAAATCTCATAATGGAATAGAATTGAAGGACTTATAAAAATTCAAAACATGAGAAGTTAAACGAAAGCGAAGGAATGACATGCTACTTTTATATGATATTCGCCTTTAGTTCGGCTACTAAGAAGGGGTCATTTGATAAATATTTTAATGTATATATAATACATGCTTCAAACCTTAGATGGTTCAATGTTCACCATGTATGCCCAAAAAATGTTGTGCATAGTTTACATCTTGAATTATTCGCCATGTATATTTATAATATTTTGTTTTTAAATTTTTCTTTATAGGACAAATAAAAAACCAAAATTGCAACAAAAGTGCTCTATTTAGAGGTGGGCAAAAAATCCGGAGAATCGAAAAAATCGAACCAAACCGACGGTTCGATTCGGTTCGGTTTTTATTCGTTTTTAAAAAAAATAAACGAATCAGGATTAAATGATTAGGTTCGGTTCTTTAATTTTGGGGATGAACCGAACCAAAAAACCAGGACAAATTTGTAATTAATCTTAATTTTTTATTTTAGGCTACTACTATCTCTTGAATCATATCCATTGAAGCCAATCTATGAAGCTTTTATGGAAGTCGAATGTGGCATGAACTTGATTAACATATCACGGAAGCATTGACATAAAATGTAGGGAGAGAAAGTAGTTGTAAACTGGTGAAACTTTAAATGGTCATAACTCTGCGCTCGGATGTCCGTTTTACCCAATTTTTTTATTTTGCGTATTTTTTCGAGACGGGGCCGGGCAAACTGCGCCGCCAATTTTTACGAAAACGTCCGTTTTCCCAATCAATTTGTGTTTTCCCCCAAATCATTTTCTAATTTTCCCTTTTCTTTTGTAAAGATCTCACAATACACAATAGATTTCAACGTCGAAAATTCGTGGTAATGTAGGTTTGAATGTCAATTTCAGTGTTGAAAATTCAATTTAAAAAAAAAAAAAAAATCCCCCGACCCGCCTCGGCCCACTGGCCACCCCTAGAAAAAACCGATATAATCCGATACGTTCGGCGATATAAACCGAACATATCGATTTTTTTTTAAGTTGGATTCCGTTTTTTTTTAAAATGATTTTTATTCGGTTCATATTTTCGGATACAAAACTGATATACGCCCACCCCTAGCTCTATTAATGCACAGCTGAAATCGAAGTAGTCGTTGGTTGGTTAATAAATATTTGAGGACTAAAGAGTTATACACAGGTACAATACACTTGTTTTATGAGTGTCATACAATTTTAATATATACACAAATGCTATAAGGACCATTCAATGACAAAAAATACACACACCTGTAAATATATCCCTTAACTTTATAATATATAACAGATATACCCCTCGTTAAAAAAATAATGCATATATACTCTTTCGTTACACAAATGGTATAAATCTACCCTTTTTCTGCCGGAATGTTTTTTAAAAATTATTTAGCTTATTTTTTAATTAAAAAAATATCACGTGACTTTAAAAAATCTAACCATTTTTTATTAGTAGACTTATTTTTTTAAAGCCATGTGGTAATTTTTTTCTGGTGGGTTTGGGTCTGGTTCGTTTAAAACAATGGGTAGACTTATTTTTTTTAAAGTCACAAAGATATTTTTTTAAATGAACTAGACCCAACCCATCAGAAAAATATTACCACGTGGCTTTAAAAAACTAAGTCTCCTAAAAAATAGGTAGACTTATTTTTTTAAAGCCTCGTGAAATTCTTTTAATTAAAAATAAGCTAAATACTTTTTTTTTTTAAAAATTGTCAGCGAAAAGGGTATATTTGCACCATTTGTATTATGGCAGAGTATATTTACACTTTTGTGTAATGGCAGGGATATATATGCACCACTTTTTTAGAAGAAGAATATATCTGCTCTATATCGCAATGCTAAGGGGTATATTTGCACCTTTTCTTCAAAATATAATAACTTATGTATACTGATGTTGGGTAAAAAGTTTACTCGTACCAGTGTTTACATCAAACTAATAAATGCATCATATATGTTTATATATAGATTTCTAACACTTAATTATATCCATAATTAATAAATTCATATTTTCACTTCATTAAATCACTTAAATACTATAGGTTGACTTATTTTAGTAAATACTGTGTGCCAATAAGTATTTACTTTGGTATTGTAAAGATCTTTTACATTGCTATTAACATGTTGTAAGCCTATAATAAATAATCTGATTTATTTTTTAGTTACTAGTTTTACTATTTATGAACGATTATCTATAATTATATTTAAGTGACCTGTAATATATTTTTACAATATCAATTTATAGAAGTTAAACTATATATTTACACAAATATAGAAGACCAGATTTTGCAGAAATTTGCAGTTTACAACACATACATTAACTGCTGATCAAATCATGATAGCCCCAGATTTTAAAAAAAAATGGAAAGTCATTATCTTGATAGCTACAACACCACTGGGCCTGAAATTTTTGGAGTGGTCCTTTCCTTTGCAAAAAATTATCATAAACATTAACTTAAATTTGAGAAAAATACATAGTATAACAGTCATTTTTTAAGTATATGAGTTCGTCCCTTTACTCTTCTCCTAACTTAACAATCAAACTTAATTTGTCTCTAACATAATTAGAACGTATAATATGCGGGCAACTCATACATCACGTGCTATGACACATAACTCATGCATTATCGTGATGCATGTTTTTATTATACTTGTTGAATGTTTGATGTGTCCTCTTCTCCACTTGGTGTTATATGATATTCTCGTTTTAAAGATATTAATGATTTATCATTAACTAGCCATTGTGTCATGTATATGATTAGAAATATTTGAAATTTTAGATATCTTTTTCGATTCTACCATATGTTAGAATATTTTTGTGAGTGCTATCCTGATTTAAGTGGTCTTATTCTTTGTCCCGTGCTGGGAAGCATTATTCCTCTTTTCATTCCAAATTCAAGAATACGATCGATATGTAACTGGTCCGTACGCCTCTCTGGTCCGATCGATCGGAGGCATTACTCCCCTATTCTTCGGATATAATTCGTTCCTTCTACGATCAAATTTCAATTTGTGGAAAGCCTCCGATGGCTTATTTTTCTTCAAAATTTCAATCATATCATGTCAAAACACCTAGACATTCTTTGATTAATATAATTCAAAATTTTAAATATGGAAGCTGACCCTTCTCCAATGGTGGAGTCAGGATTTCACTAGGAAATTCAAAATTTAAATAAATAAATATACACACAACAACAACAACTACTACTACTACACCACAGTCACAAATAAATTGGAATCGGCTAGATGAGCCCCACCACCACACCCCTTGTGCCTCCTATCTCTGCCCCTGCCCTCCCCGCCCCCGCCCCCGCCCCTAAGAAAAGGAAAAACATGAATAATGGAAAACAGGATGTTGGAGGGAAAATTTTGTTTTGTTTTGTTTTAGGGTAGGGTTACCTTATCACTTCAATCCTCACTGGCTAAATAGATTTTGGAGTCCATCACAATCCAAATCAGCTAGAGGATAGAGAAAGAAACAGGAATTCATGGGATTGAAAGGGAGAATGTCACTGCCACAAGATTAAACTCCATGTGTTCTTGTGGTCCTTATATTTTCATATCATATATACTCCTACATACATAAATGATTCTCTAATTGTTTCTGATTTTTCATTTGGGCAACTACCAATTACATGACCATGTTACAAAAAAAAATATGAATTAGTCATGCAATGGACAATTTTGATCGGTAAATAGTAAAAATTCGTCGCTAATTTTATTTAATAATTGAATAGCGATAAAATTATAAAAAAATCATGTTAGCTACTCGCTATTTAGCGATCGATTATCGACCAATTGACATGTGTTCTTGTGGTCCTTATATTTTCATATACATGAAATCTCCTCTTATTTTTTTTATTTTTCATACCATGAAACTGCCCAACTAGCTAGCTAGCCAGGTCCATTTGACCAACCACAAATTACATGTGCATGTGCGTATAAATTATAATGGAAATTGGTTTTCGTCTATTATATCAAATCAAACGAGCCGTTAATGTTTAAACGAATGTATTACTTCATCCGTCTCAATTTAAGTGTCTTGCTTTTCTTTTTTGGTCTATTTAAAAAAAATGTCTCTTTCTATATTTAGTGAAAGAAATAATCTCTTGATTATTTTCATTAATGAAAGAATATATATACAATTTACAATTTTCCATAATAGGAAAATCATATTCCTATTCTACTCCCAAAACCTTATTCTAGTAGTACAAGAATTCTATAATTATGGTAAGTGTACAATACTAATTAATATAATTATTTACGCTACAAATCAGCCACAAAACTGTGATATACACTAAGTATGGTAAGTGTATATCACGAGTACAATATAGCTACAAAACCGTGATATACGCTACTTATGGTAAGTGTATATCACGTGTATATTTAACACACACCCGCAGTCATAGCGGGCAGTCTTCGTACGCTGAGACTGTCCCTAAAATCTTCAAATAGAACAGACGGAAGACCTTTCGTAAAGATGTCGGCAACTTGACACCTGGAAGAGACATGTAAGACGCGAACTTGCCCACGAGCTACCATTTCGCGAACAAAATGGATGTTCATCTCAATATGTTTAGTGCACTGTTGTTGAACCGGATTGCCAGAAAGATATACAGCACTAACATTATCACAATAAACCAATGTAGCTTTCTGAATGGGAAGGTGAAACTCCAAGAGAAGATTACGTAACCAACATGATTCAGAGACCACATTGGCCATCCTTTAATACTCAGCCTCTACACTGGAGCGGGATAAGGTAGCCTGCCGTTTGGCAGACCATGAGACCAAGTTATCACTAAGAAACATACAGTAACCAGACGTAGAGCGTATGGTGTCCAGACAGCCACCCCAATCAGCATCTGTGAAAGAGACAAGTGTAGAGACTGATGACAGATATATAGATGCAACCCATAATCAAGTGTGCCCTATAAGTAGCGGATGATGCGTTTGAGCGCATTCATGTGCTCAACTCAAGGATCATGCATAAATAAACACACATGTTGGACGGCATATGTAATATTAGGTATCGTGAAGGTAAGATACTGAAGTGCCCCTGTAAGACTGCGGTAGCGGGTCGGATCCTCATATCGTGAGCCAGTCGCAGCATCCAACTTGGGTTTAGTATCAACTGGAGTGGAAGTAGACTTGTATGAGGACATACCAGCTCGCTCAATGATCTCAGCTGCATACGTACGTTGTGATAAGAATAACACACATGTATGACGAGTGACAGCAATCCCCAAAAAATAACTCAAGGGTCCCAAGTCTTTCATAGCAAACTTAGAACTGAGCATGGTCATGATAGACTTGCGCAACGCATCAGTAGAGGCAATCAAGATAATATCATCCATATATAATAGAATATAAGTCAGGGAAGAACCACGACGATATATGAACAATGAATTATCAGACCTGCTGTGCGTAAACCCAATAGACGATATATAGTCTGCAAATCTCTTATACCAAGCCCGTGAGGCCTGCTTAAGGCCATACAAGGACTTCTTTAATAAACAGACATGATGAGGATATTTGTGGTCATGGAATCCCAAGGGTTGATGCATGTAAATGGTCTCCTTAAGATCACCATGTAGGAAATCATTTTTCACATCTAACTGATGAATGGGCCAAGCCTTCGAAAGAGCCAGACTGAGAACAATGTGAATGGTAACCGATTTGACCACCGGACTAAACGTCTCACCACAATCCACGCTAACCTGCTGAGTCTTACCATCACCTACAAGACGAGTCTTATGCCTCGCAAAACAACCGTCAGAATTATCCTTATGAGTAAAAATCAACATAGACCGAATAATATTAACACCAGAAGGACGGGGTACCAACTCCCACTTCTTATTCGCAATAAGAGCATCATATTCGTCGGTCATAGCCAATTTTCAATTCGGGTCATTTAAGGCGGACACGGGGTTACGGGGTAGAGGGGATTTAAGAACATTAGAATTTAAATTAAAATATCTTTTCGATTTAAAAATACCCCGTTAATTACGAGTGACATGTCTATGCCTCGGGGGAGAATTAGGTGAATTTTGAGAAATATCGGGACAAGTAATGGCGGCGAGGCGGTGGGCTCTTGGCCCAACACGGAAGCGGAAATAGTAGGCAGACGAAGCAAGGACTGGATCGGCGAGAAACAAAAGTGGGCGGGCGGGGTGGAGAGATGGCCCAATTGCTGGACCCATGACGGTGGACTGTGACGATATTGGAGAATCAGCTGGCAGTGGGCCCGCTGACGAATTTTGGGTGTGGAACAAGTCTGAAAAATGGTGGATAACGAACGAGGCACGGGACTACTCAATTTATCAAACGAAAATTGGGTTTCATCAAAAATAACATGACGACTAATGATGATTTTATTAGACGATAAATCAAAACATTTGTAACCACGATGATTAGACGGATAATCCAAAAACACACAAAGGGTAGAACGGGCTTGAATTTTGTTAATTGTGGTGGACGAAAATAGTGGATAACATAAGCACCCAAAAACCCTTAGATGGGAATACGAATGAGCCTTATTATATAAGATTTGAAGGGGATGAATATGCCAAACATTTGGTAGGAAGTATGTTAAGAAGATATGTAGTCATTTGTAGAGCATGATGCCAAAAGGAAGGAGGTACGGAAGCATGGGCTAATAAAGTGCGGACAATATTATTAATGGTACGAATTTTGCGTTCGGCTTTCCCATTTTGTGAGGACGTATGAGGACGGGAGAAACGGAAATTTATCCCATTATTGCCACAAAAATCCCGAAACAACCCATTATCATATTTTTTTTGCCCTTATCACATTGAATATTCTTAATTTTCCGTTCGAACTGGGTACGGATGAAAGCGCTGCATTCATTTATTCATACTCAACTTGACACGTGGGTGAAACAAGACATGTTCTCTAAACTTTAAGAAAGTGGAAAACACTTGAGATTTTTTCGCTAATGTAAAAGTCTATAAAAAAATAGAATAATCATCAAAAAAGAGAACATAATAACGATGGCCCAAAGAACTGAGAACAGGAGACGTCCATAAATCGCTATGAATAATATTAAATGACATTAAAGTACTAGAAGTAGAGTCTATAAACGGAAATCTAACATTTTTTCCTAGAGTACAAGATTGACAAATTGGAGTACTACGTGTACCCTTACAAGAAATAAAATAGTTTTTATGTAAAGAAGAAACAATAGACGACCCAGGGTGACCCAAACGTGCATGCCATAAGAAATGAGCGAGAGCGGCAAAAGTAGATGGCAAGGCTTGACTCGAGAGACCGGAAGTGGGCGTGATAGGATAAAGATCTCCCCAACTATCACATCTCATGAGAGGAATCCCCGTCTTGAAATCCTTCACAGAAAATACAAAAGGATAAAAAACAACATAAATCGAATTATCAGTGGTGAATTTACGGACATACACCAAATTTTTAATTAAGTTAGGGGCATTAAGGGTATTTTTCCAAACAAGATGTGGATGGGGGGAGACAATGTTTTATGACCGTAACCACGAATTGGAATAGAATTGTCATTACCAACAATTATGCCACGAGAGTTGCTCAAATTGGAATAAGACGAGAGAATACCTTGGTCGGACGCCATGTGAGTAGTGGCTCCGGTGTCCATGTACCAATTCGGGTCTGAGGGATTTAATCCAAGTGTGTGCATCGCTGCTTCAATGTCGGTAGGTGTGGGGCCCACTGCATGATAGGCTTGGCCATTCGATGGGAAATAAGGGATGTGTGGCCCAGGCCCGATGGTCCAGTTCCACGGCCATGGGCCACAGGGTTGTGGCCAGTTGGCTTGAAGCCCACTATCCTGAGGCCCATTGCCACCCCCGTTATTTCCACCTCAGTTTCCGCCACGTTTTTTGCCATTATTTTTGCGGTTCTAACCCTTTTTGCAACCATCGTTGTTGCAATTTTGGACAGATTTGTTGGATACGGATGGAGAAAAATTAGACTCGACCACCATGACGACAGAAGGGACCCAATGGCCGCTTGCTTAGCCAAACCGGCTTCTTCTAGCGTGAGCATGGAACGGTCCTGATAAAACTGCGGAAGAGGACTGCTTTGACGAAGAAGCGTACCGACGCCACTATAGCCTCAGAGAGGCCTGCAACCATCTCAAGAACAAGACGATCGTTGGTAACTGGCGCACCAACGTTGCGGATTCGGTCCACAAATTCTTTCAACCTTTTGCAGTATGCTGAAACGTTGGGTAAAT
Organism: Anisodus acutangulus; assembly: GCA_029783415.1. Lineage (NCBI taxonomy): Eukaryota > Viridiplantae > Streptophyta > Magnoliopsida > Solanales > Solanaceae > Anisodus > Anisodus acutangulus. The sequence continues at coordinate 2,616,223 of CM056492.1, read as the reverse complement.
CTTCCAGATTGACGTGGGAGAATTCCTACTCAACGGTAACAACACGAGAATTTTGATTATCTTGGAATATGTCAAGCACTCTATTCCAAGCATCCATCGCCATAGCGTCTGGTTCAATAATTATCTGCAACAGGTCGGCAGATATAGTAGAGTAAATCCACTGAAGAACTGTAGCATCAAGTGTCGTCCATAACTTAGGATCATCCTCGGGTTTTGGCACCTCCGTATCCGCAGGAGCCGCGGGGATTATGTGATGGAGGACTTGATGCGAGCGTTCGTGAAACATGTTCTTAGCCATAATAGCAACGCAAGACGTGATGTAGGGATTTTGGAAGAGAATTTAGGAAGAGGGAAGACTCCGTCGGGCATGGAAACCGAGAGAAGGGGGCTCGGGAACCGATGCACAATGTGGACGGAAATTAGGGAGAAAAATATTAACCTAGACTTCTGATACCATGAAAGAAATAATCCCTTGATTATTTTCATTAATGAAAGAGTATATATAAAATTTACAATTTTTCATAATAGAAAAATCATATTCCTATTCTACTCCCAAAATCCTATTCTAGTAGTACAAGAATCCTATAATTATGATAAATGTACAATACTAATTAATACAATTATTTACACTACAAATCAGCCACAAAACCGTGATATACACTAATTATGGTAAGTGTATATCACGGGTACAATATAGCTACAAAACCGTGATATACACTACTTATGGTAAGTGTATATCACGTGTATATTTAACATTTAGTAAGTTGACAATTCAAATGTCCTACGTGACAAGTTTATAATCACAAGATTCAAATGACATTTTAGTACATTATACATATTTTTAATTTAGGTCCACGGAATTCAAAGTTTTCCTTTTATTTTTTAAACTTCGTGTCTAATCAAACTAAAACACTTGACATGGAACGAAGGGAGTAGTAAAACTTTTAGCGACAATAAGCTCGTATAATGAAACAGAGAACAATCCCATAATTACTCGTTTTGCTGGAATTTCAACTTGAATTATTTACGCCAAGTAAAATAATTTTTGCAGTTAATTGAACCCCATACTATATTGTATATATTGAGATTGAGACTGTATTTAATTTCATTTTATTTGTATTATTGTAGCATTAAATGAAATGCACTTAGTTAGTAAAGTGAGTGAAGTTAGTTAGTTAGTTAGTGAATGGAGGCATATATCCAGTTGTCATCCATCTATCCTCACTCAATTAGGAGTGGGCATAAAATTCGTTGATTAAAAAACATGAATTCTTTAAAAAATCGAATCGAATTAGGATTAAATAATTCGGTTCAGTTCTTTAGAATTAGAGATAAATCAAACCGAAAAATCAGGGACAAATATGTAATTAATCTTATTTTTTATTTTAAGCTACTGCTATCTCTTGAATCATAGTCATTGAAGCAAATCTATGAAGATTTTATGAAAGTCGAATGCGGCATGAATTTAATTAACATATCACGGAAGCATTGACATAAAGTAATTGTAAATTGGTGCAACTTTAAATAGTCATAACTTTGCGTTCGAATGTTCGTTTTACCCGATTTATTTTTTGATTTTGCATATTTTTTTGAGACGTGGCCGGTCAAACAGCCGTAAGGCAGTTTGGCGCCACCAATTTTTAGGAAAACATCCGTTTTCCCAATCAATTTGTGTGTTCCCCCAAATCGATTTCTAATTTTCTCTTTTCTTTAGTAAAGATCTCACGATATACAATAGATTTTAACGTCGAAATTTCGTGGTAATGTAGGTGTGAATGTCAATTTCAGTGTTGAAAATTCAATTTAAAAAAAAATCCCCCGACCCGTTTATTTTATTTCAGTGTTTAACTTTTATTTTGTGGGGATGTAAACTTTAATTTAGAGTTTTTTTTACATGTTTTAAGAATATATGTGATGCAGCTTTATATTTATGGACTTAATTATTTTTTTTTGGACTTTATATTTGAATTGAAAAAAACATATAAACCGATACTTCGGCGATATAAATCGATATATTAATATATTTTAAAAAAAGTTTGATTGGAATTTTTTTTTTAAAAAAAACGAATTTTATTCACTTCATAATTTTTTGATACAAAATCCAACCCCTACACTCAACTAGTTTAGATCAGATATTTTCTTTTCATTTAGTAGTATGTATATATAGCTAAACAATTGCAATTGCAATGCAAAGGTTGAGCTTTCAGTTTTGATCTGCACTCTTCTTTTCTCTCACGGTACAAGCTTCACATTCCCAAGCTCAGACCTCCATTAAAGCTCCAGTTTAAGCTTGACATGGTATTAGAGCACATCTCTATTTCATAATTCCGCACTTAAATCTTTGATTAACTTTCAATCGCGATTCAATTTAGTTTTATTTACTATTCGATTTGCACATGCAATTGCAGATTTGAGTATTTGATTTGGGAATCGTCGTTTCTATCGCACTTCGCGATTTAGGTAGTTGTTTGTATTTCCTGAAACTTGATTGTTCTTAGCTCCTTTTCGATTCATTAATGGCGTTTACTGATAACTGATTCGAGTAGCACAATTGACTGAAGTAGTCCATTGTACATGCATCCATCTGATAATTCAGGTGTAATGCTAGTATCAAATGTCTTGAATGGAATTGGATCTAGTCTTGAAGGAGAGGAGTGTTGCGATCTCTCTCGGTGAAGAATAAACTAAGTTTTATCAATGGAGGAGAGTCCAACAATGATAATATCACCACTGGATTTGTGAATTTTGCAGGTATTGTGGTTTGCTCTAGCAGAATTCTTTTTATTGATTTTGATAAATTCTCATGCACATGTTTAAGATCAATTAATGACACATGGATCATAGATTCAGGTGCATCAAACCACATGACCTTCAATAAGATACACCTATCCAATATCAGACCTTTACCATATCCTATATTAATCACACTTCCTAATGGCTATAGGGTGAAAATGTATATTTGAATTCTGAGATTATCCTATATAGTGTGCTATTTGTTCCCTCTTTTAAATACAATCTTATTTCAGTACATTGCGGAACTTCAAGCCTTAATGGCATTGTGTCCTTCATTAATAATGATTGTCTTCTGCAAGCCCCTTCAATGAAGAGGCCTCTAATAGTTGGTAAGGTGGAGGATGAATTGTATCTCCTCTGCTCTCAATGCTTGAAGTCCTCTGCTGGTTGTTCTTCAAATAATTTTCTCTCTATTCTTAATATTACCAATTCTGTTGCTTGTCTTTATGCCACTAAGCTTGCAGATGCTAGTGGTTTTACTGCTTTCAATAAAGTGCACTGTAACTCTGAATCTGTTGCAAATAGTTTGAATAAAGTGCACTAGTTGTCTTCTGAGAATTCTTGCTCATTATCTTCTGAAAATTCTTGGGTACTCATGGAAACAATGTTGGTTTGCTGTGGCATAATAGACTAGGGTATGTACCCTTTGGAAAAATGAGGGGAATTCCTTCAATACCTGCAAACTTTTTCCCTAAACAACCTTTCATGTGTTTTATATGCCCCATGACCAGACAAACTAGGTTACCTTTTTCTCAAAGAACCAGCCCAACAAACCACATCTTTGACCTCCTACACATGGATTTGTGGGGACCATATCATGTTCACATACATAACAACTACAAAAAAATTCTCACTATGGTGGATGACCACAGTAGATTCACTTGGACACACCTCTTGACTTGCAACACTACGCATTCATCAACTTGGTTGAAACTCAATTTGAAACCAAAGACAAGTCCATAAAATCAGATAATGGACTAGAATTTGTTAATGCAGAGGCCACTGCATTTTTCCAAAATAAAAGGATCATTCACCAGAAAATTATTCATACACACCACAACAAGATGGTGTGGTGAAAAGAAAACACAAGTACTGATTGGAAACTGCCAAAGCATTCTTTTTCAGTCAAAAATGCCAACCAAATACTGAGGGGAGTGCATCCTGACATCAACACGCATCATCAATAGATTACACACAAATAAGCCATTGGGTGTACAAGGTGAAGCGCAAGGCAAATCGTAGTATATAAAGACTTAAGGCTAGATTGGTGGTGAAGGGTTACACTCAACAATTAGGAGTTGATTACACAGAAATATTCTCCCCTGCCATTAAGATGATGACAGTAAGATCCTTGATAGCTATTACAGTGAAAAGAGGTTGGAACATTTACTAGTTGGATGTCAACAATGCCTTTCTACATGAAAATTTACATGAAAAAGTTTATATGCAATTTCCTAAAGGTTAGATAGTGGATGGTCCAAATTTGGTATGCAAGCTAAACAAGTCATTATATGGTTTGAAATGGACAAGCAGGCAGTGGTATGCCAAGTTAACTGAGGCATTGTATTCAAGAGGATACACTCACTCACCGAATGATTACTCCTTATTTCATAAAAATGAAGGTGATACATTGATTTTTGTTGTTGTTTATGTTGATGATGTCCTCGTCACTGGGTCTTGAGATTCTCTACAAGGATGATAGAGTTATTATCTCTCAAACGAAGTTCATTCTTGACTTGCAAAAGGAATTTAATTGTTTGGGATGCAGCAGTCTTACTTCTCCTCTTGATCTAAATGTCAAACTCAAGGCTAAAGAGGGTGCATTATTTGAAGATCCTACCTTTTATAGGAAACTGGTTGGGAAACTGAACTTTCTCACAAACACTAGATTAGATATAGAATATGGGGTCCAACATCTTCGTCAGTTTATGCAGGAACCTAGAGAGCCACACCTGAAGGTTGCATTTCATCTGTTGAGGTATTTGAAGGGTGATCCTACTCTGGGTATCTTCATATCTAAAAATCCAAACTGCACCATCAAAACATATTGTGACTCTGATTGGGCATCCTGCCCTGACTCTAGAAGGAATGTCAGTGGATATTTGGTGTTATTGGGAAATAGTTCCATAAGTTGGAAGTTCAAAAAGCAAAAAATTATGTCTTTTTCTTCAGCAGAAACCGAGTACAGGTCACTGTGGAAGGTGGTGGGTGAATTGGTGTGGCTTAACAGACTGTTCCATGAGTTAACTGTCCCATTTTCCATCCCCATCCCCATCTCAGTTTATTGTGATAGTCAATCAGCCCTACACATTGCTAAAAATCCAGTCTTACATGAGAGGACAAAACACAGAGAGGTGGATTGTCATTTTGTAACGGACAAGCTTCAAGAAGGGCTCATTGCCTTGCATCACATCTCCACAAATGATCAACTAGCTGATGTACTCACCAAAAACACTCACAGGGGTCAGACATGCTGCTGTTCTTCACAAGTTGGCAGTAGTCTCCGCACTTCCAACTTGAGGGGGCTATTGAGATTGAGAATGTATTTAATTTTATTGTATTTGTATTATTATAGCATTAAATGAAATGTAGCTAGTTAGTTAGTAAAGTGAGTGGAGGCATATATCCAACTGTCCTCACTCAATTTGTTTAGATCTGATATTTTCTTTTCATTTAGTAGTGTATATATATAAACAATTGCAATGCAATGATTGAGCTTTCAGTTTTAATCTTCAACTTCTGCACTCTTCTTTTCTCTCATGGTACAAGCTTCACATTTCCAAGCTCAGACCTCCACTAAAGCTCCAGTTTAGGCTTGGATTGCACTTCAAATCTTGACAGTATAAATAGGATAGAATAAATTTTTTTGTGTATATATAAATTGTTGAATCCCTTTGATGATTAAGTATATGCACTAATTATTTATGTTTGAATTTAAATCTTCTTATTTAAATTTCTGGCTCTGTCACGATCAAATTGTTCATAATTCCACAAGGCATTGCCTTTTTTTAATTAAATTTTTCCCAAAAGAGCATTTTATTTATCACAATTCAAAATGCCAACAAAATCCAAATAACAAAAGAAGCAAAATCAATGAATTTTCCTCGAATAAAAAATAGAAACAACGACAAACCAATAAATAAAGTAAGATAATATCTTGTCTTGAAATGAGACAAAAACATACTGCATAGCTTATGTAAAAGCTGCTATGGAAACCTCACAACGTATTTGGATAAATAAAAACAAGATAATATATTTAATTCAACTTAGGATAAATTAAAACAAATTGATTAACGTGAGATTTCAATCTAAAAATTGGTTAATACCACAAAGTTTAATTAGAAGGTTCGCCGCTCAGAAAAATAATCTGGATTGGCTCTGAGATTAAGGCTAGCATTAATTTTATTAATTAGCAACAGCTTTATCTTTTAATAAATTATAATATAAGATTTTTTTGCAACGTTAAGTTTGATGGTTGAGAATACTTAATTTTTGTTATTTTAATATTATTATTATTATTATTATTATTATTATTATTATTATTATTATTATTATTATTATTATTATTATTATTATTATTATTATTATTTCTATCACTCGATTTTTAAGAGAGAGAGAGAGCACAAATAGTGGAGCATATTATGCTAGGTTGTCTCCATAAAATTTGTTGGTTTTGTGGTCCTCCTTTGATTTAATGAAATCATGTATCCATCGAAGGCTGATCTATTTATTCCTCTATTACTTTTCTTATTCTATATTAATTTAATTTTCTTGAGTATATGAGTGACAAATGAGTCATGATTTTCACTAAAAAATTTAAAATATTTAAAAGTAAACACGTGAAAACGTAAAAGGGATTCAAACACTTTCAGATGAAACCACGGCACCGTCTAGCTCAGCAAATGAGCCAATCAATTATAATTGTTACTCCCTTCGTCTCAAATTGTTTTAAGATTGACCAGTTTGAAAGTCAAACAATTCTTTTTTTACTATGATTTTCTTCAATTCTTTTCATATATTGTGAATTATTAATTATTCAGACTTATAATACTTTTTATGTCGTTCTCAAATATGTAAATTTTATTATAAAATACTCAAAGAATCTATGTTTAAAATTAAATCAAAGAAAAAATTGTTTAACCGCCAAACATGTCAACCTTCAAACAAATTGGGACAGAGGGAGTAATACACTTACACACTTTAATTCATTTTTAGGATTTTTTACATATTACTACAACCCTTATATTAGAGAGGAGCCAAGATAATTTAAACTTTACAACAAAAACATATCCGGCATAGTCTAACAAGTGGGTTCTGGGAAGCATTGACGTACGCAGACTTTAGTTTTATCTTTATGGTATAGAGAAGTTATTTTCATCAAACCCCCGATTTAAGAAAGTCTAAGATAGCGACATTAGGTGTTTAGAGACACAAGTTGTGCATTACTTTGTGAAGGGGAAAGTCCCGAAGGCGAAACCCCCCACCTGTACCAGAGGCCCCTTGGCCAGGTGGGATGTAAATCGAGGGATATGCGCGAGTGGCAGCCCTGCAATGGAGAGGACCAACGGGACACGAACCCAGCAACATCCCTTGCAATATTTCAGCAAAGACTGTCACCACACGAATTCGAACCCGCGACGTCGGAGTGATTGTACCCCAATCACCTTGCCACTTACCAATTCGCATGTGCCCCTGGGGGCTAACAAGTTGTGCATTACTAAATTAATGTTTTCTTTTATAATTTTGACCTGTAGTTTCACAAAACGTTGAAAACAACCCACATTTTAAATTTACCTTTTACATATCTCATTTTTAATATTTCTCCCGTTTTAAATAATATGTCGTGTTTTCTAAAAATATTTATTTCAAATTATTTATCATTTTACAAGTTATAGAGAAAATTTACTACTCTTTTCCCATTTTGCCCTTAGTAGTAATTGTTCTTGAAAACTACAAACACTTCAATTATGGAGAGATGACACATTCATAGAATAAATATTAAATGAAGATAGTTTATATCTTATGACATAAATAAGAATAAAATAGTTAAAACCCCTAATATTAATTAAAGAGCGTGTAATAAAGAAATACAACAGATAATTTGAGACGGAGGGAGTATAAAGAACCAAACGCATAATCTTTACATTACCTTTGTATTCATCCCATACTCCGACAGTTTTCACAAAGTTGTTGGAAGTTGAAAATGTTGAACTAAGTTTGAGTTATAGTAGTATGTTGTTTTGCTATCAACCAAAGCCAACATGCCCAACAAAGACAATTAATTTGGTGTTTACTAGGTATTTTAAAGAACGAGGTAGCCGGCCGGCTTGGGAGTTGGGACTCTGATAAGAGAGGGAGGTTAAGGATACTTTATTTGTCTTCTTATTTATTTATTTTTTAAAAAAATAACTTAAATAGTATGTAGCTATGTTGCTTGGAGTTTAAAAAATTGTTGTCTAGTGCGTGTCAGGTTCTTCAAAATCACCGCATTTTTTAAAGATCCAATACTAGTGCGACGTCATATTTGAAAAGTCTGAGCAAACACAAATTTATAGCACAGGCAATACAAAACACATAAAGAATCAAATTACTTAAAGTCCAACGAGAATGAGGAACATATTCAACAGCCTTATAAACTTTTCAAAAATTAACACGTGGCTTCCCTTGATTCGAATCCTACTATAATTCAATTCAATCTCTTTGTGGCAAGGTATTTTATTATGTATTTAAGTACTCCAAAATTTTACTATTTCACCTAATGGTAACTAATTTCTTCCAAATATAAACATGTAGTACTCACATATCCAAACACAAACATGGGTGGAGTTAGTTAGAGCCTAAACAAAGGGTTCATTCGAACCTCCTTCATTGGAAGATCACGCTATATATATACAAGGTTATATTATTTTACGTATATACGGTAAATGATGAATTCTCTTATTAAAATATTACCATCGCCACGGAATACAAAGATCATAAACTTGCCTGAAAATCTAATTTACCACACTTCTTCCTGCTTGTATTAAAGTTCACAATGGAATACTTGTCACGTCACATTCAACCATACTACAATGTCCATTTTATTTGTTAATCATTACTAAGGACCGTTTGTTCATAAGAATTATTCATTTTTTTCGAATTTTTTTTTCACTTTTTTCAAAAATCAGTGTTTAGCCATGAAAATTCCAAATGCAAGTTGAAGTTGTATTTGAAATTTGAAAAACAGCTAAAACCTTATTTTTCACAACCAAAACCTTGTTGAAAAAGTACATTTCAATAACAAAATATTATTTGCAAAAACTATGGCCAAACACAACTCCAACTCTAACTCAAATTCAAAAATTTCAAAAAAAGTTAATTTCATTTTTTAATTTCTATGACCAAACGCCTACTAAAACACTTTAAACTCAATAATATGCATTTGAAAACTACAATTAGATTAAAAAAATTATAAAAACATAGATAATTTGAATGTTGATCCCAGAAAACGAACAAATCCAGGGGCCTTTAATCTGCAGGTCTAAGCTGTCAATGAGTCTGGTAGAAACAAGAAATTGTCCTTTTATAATTTTAAAATTCGAGGTCATCATCTCTGTTAATGGCCATTAATGAGAACTTCATTTCCAAGAAAGATTAAAGTAAAGTTTCACTATAAATAAAATACAATGACCAAACACAAATGGTATAGAAGTTGGTGCCCCTCACCTTTTTTTTTTTGAAATTAATACTCCCTCCGTTACTTTTACTTGTCCAACTTTTCACATTCCTTAAAAAGAATAAATAAAGTGTATAATTTATCATGATAATCATATTAATTGGTGCATAGTTTTAATGCACATAAAAAATGATTTGAAATGAGTAACTAATATTATGGGTAAAACAGGAAAAAAAATTGTTTTCTCTTGATATGCTATTAATATTATGGGTAAAACAGAAAAAAGAAATCGTCTTATCTAATATGCTAAAAGTAACAAGTAAAAGTGAAAAAGTAATAAATAAAAGTGAATGGAGGGAGTACATTTGTAAATTATTAGTTTTGGTTCTGATGGTTTTTTGTATGGGCTAAAGCCCAATAGTATTCGTGGTATACTGTTTCATAGTCCATAGAGAGATAGTCAAATTAAAAAGGTCCATTTGTATCTTCTTCTTGTTTAAGGTACAACATTGGACCTTGTTATTGTGCCAAAAAAGATAACAATCTTATCTGGACAAAAAACGCATCTTCCCCTAGCGTAAAGGTAAAAAAAATAAGAAAGACATTTAAGAATATATAAGACCTTATTAGGAAAATCTCCAGCAACATCTTCTTTTTCTCAGTCACACATAGAGAGATATGTAGGTGCACACATTTAGGGTTCTAAGGATAGTTTATCGCTGAAAGAATTTAGTCTTTACTAGAATTTCGATGTGAAAAAAACTCTTTTCATGATCAAGCACCAAAATACATTTTTCTAGTGTTAAATATACCATATACACACAATATACATGTGTATATTGTATATTTAAGGACTCAGATTCTGCCCATATTTTAGCTCTCGGCTTTGTTAATATTAGACAAGGTAAGAATATTGTATATTGGGAAAATATATGTGTAGTATATTGTAATGTATTTGTTACCTAAATTAGAAATATACACTACCATAATTGTAGAGTTAGAATTATGGTAGAATAAGATTTTAGGAATAGAATAGGAATATGATTCTCCTATTTTGTATCTTGTATATATACCTATTCAATTAATGAAAATAATCAAGGGGATTATTTCTTTCATGGTATCAAGAGACTAGGTTTTACAAAAAATTTCTCTCCCAAAATTTTGACCATTCTCGGTCGAAACCCCCCCCCCCCCCTCCTCGGATTTCTCTTCCGAAATTAGTCTTCCACTCTCAAAATCTCTTACTTTTCCCAAATTTCCCCTCCTTCTTTGTTCTTTCAATATGTCTAAGAACAATTATCATCCTGCCCTCATGGTTTCCAACGTCAAGAACAGTATCCCGATTGTGCTTGAGATGGAAAACATCCAATATGCGACGTGGGCAGAGTTATTTAAAATTCACGATGTCTCCCCTCAAGTTATCCATCACATAATTCCTCCCGCTACACCTCTTCCCGCGGAGGATCCTCAGCTATGGATTACCCTTGATGCTACCGTTCTCCAGTGGATCTATTCCACTGTTTCGGTTGACCTTTTACAAATGATTATTGAGCCGGATACCACGGCTATGGCTACTTGGAATAGATTGTGTGACATATTCCAAGATAACCAACATTCACGTGCCGTCACACTTGAGCATGAATTCTCCCTCGTTCGCATGGAAGAATTTCCTAACGTATCTGCATATTGCAAGAAACTTAAGGAGTTGGCAGATCAACTCCGTAATGTGGGCGCACCTGTCACAAATAATCGTCTCGTTCTACAATTAGTTGTCGGCCTTTCGGAGGCCTTTAATGGCGTTGGAACTCTCCTACGACAAAGCAACCCTCTTCCTGCCTTTTATCAAACCCGTTTCATGCTTACTTTGGAAAAAGCCGGTTTGGCTAAAAAGGCGGCTACCGGAGCAAGCCCCGTCGTCATGATGGCGTCCTCCCCAAGTTCTTCGGGGTTTGTTAATAATTTGGGCCAAAACCATAGTCATGGTGGCGGCAAAAATAATCGTAAGAATAATAACAAAAACCGCGGGGGCAAACGCGGCGGTTCCGGTGGTCAGCAAGAAGGCAGTGGGTCCCATCCAGTGAACAGTGGCCCACCACCCCTGGTCCCATGGCAGTGGGGCTGGGGCAGTGGGCCGTGGGCTAACAACTCTTATACTCCAGCAGTGAAATCCGGGCCGATGGTGGCCATCAGGCCCAAAGAACGGCGGTGGTGGCCGGCTGGCGATGGCCCAGCGGCCCGATTCAGCGGCTACGGCCCAGCTCAGTCACATCTTGGAATACTTGGGCCCCGACCTCCGCAAGCCCATCACGCAGCAGGCCCCACTCAGACTGATATCGAGGCCGCGATGCACACATTGGGGTTGACTCAATCGAACCCAAATTGGTACAAAGACACCGGGACCACTACTCACGTGACTTCCGATTCAGGTACTCTCTCATCTTATTCTAATTTGAGCACCCCTCGGGGTATAATTGTTGGTAATGACAACTCTATTCCAATTCAGGGTTATGGTCAGAAAACGTTGTCTCCCCCAATCCACCCCTTATCTTGAAGAATACTTTACATGCCCCCAAATTGATTAAAAATTTAGTGTCTGTCCGAAAGTTCACCACTGACAATTCTGTTTCCGTTGAATTTGATCCTTTTGGTTTCTCTGTGAAGGATTTCAAGACGGGGAGTCATCTCATGAGGTGTGATAGTAGGGGGGATCTTTATCCTATCATGCCCGGTTTTAGTCCATCGAGTCAAGCCTTGCCGTCAGATTTTGCAGCCATTTCTCCTTCCGTGTGGCATGCTCGCCTTGGTCATCCGAGATCTTCTATTTTATCAGTTTTAGATAAAAATAGCTTTATTTCTTATAAGGGTACGAGTCGTACTCAAATTTGTCAATCTTGTTCGTTAGAAAAAATTGTTAAGTTGTCATTTGTGGACTCAAATTCTCATACTTCACAACCATTTGATATTATTCATAGCGACCTATGGACGTCTCATGTTCTAAGTTCGTTAGGTCGTCGATATTATGTTCTATTTTTGGATGATTATTCTAAATTTTTATGGACGTTTCCAATTGCCAATAAATCTCAAGTGTTTTCTGTATTCATAAAATTTAGAGCATTCATTAGAACACAATTCGAAAGAGAAATAAAAAATATTCAGTGTGATAATGGGAAAGAGTATGACAATAGGGTGTTTCGGGAGTTCTGTGATACTAATGAGATCAATTTTTGTTTTTCATGTCCTCATACATCTTCTCAAAATGGGAAAACTGAACGCAAAATTCATTCCATAAATAACATTGTCCGCACTCTATTAATTCATGTTTTCGTACCCCCGTATTTTTGGCATCATGCTCTGCAAATGGCAACATATCTCCTTAACATAATTCCGTCCAAAAGGTCTGACATATTCTTCCCCCCTCTAAATCCTATATAATAAGAACCCTTCTTATTCTCATCTTCGGATTTTTGGGTGCTTGTGTTATCTGTTATTCCCATCCACCACAATTAACAAACTTCATGCTCGGTCTACCCCGTGTGTAGTTTTGAGTTATCCGTCTAATCATCGTGGTTATAAATGCTTTGATTTATCCTCCAAGAAAATCATAATTAATCGCCATGTCATTTTTTATGAAACCCAATTTCCTTTTACGAAAGTTCATACTCCCGAGCCTCGGTCGTATAATTTTTTGGATGACCAAATATCCCCGTATATTATTCGGCATTTTTCGGACATCTCCCGCACCCAAAACCCTCCAGCGGGCCCACTGCCCGCTGGCCCCACTGTACCGTCCCATGTTCCAGTTACTGGATCAGTCCCAGCAATTGGGCCAGTCCAGCCCAATTCTGGAACTGGTCCAGTGGATGCTCCAGGTTACCGATTTGGGCCAGCAGGCCCACTGCCTGCTGGCCAGTCCGTCCCGAGCCCAGAAAATTCCCAAAATTCACTCAATTCTTCCTCGAGTCATAGACCGGTCACTCGTAGTCAGCGGGGTATTTTTACACCTAAAAGACATTTTAATTTACATTCTGATGTCTCTAAATCCCCCTTGCCCCGTAATCTTGTGTCCGCCTTAAATGACCTTAATTGGAAAATTGATATGACTGATGAATATAATGCTCTTATTGATAATAAGACGTGGGAGTTGGTGCCCCGTCCATATGGTATTAATGTTATCAGGTCTATGTGGATTTTTTCTCATAAGGAGAATTCAGATGGTTCATTTGCTCGCCATAAGGCGCGGCTTGTGGGTGATGGTAAGACTCAGCGGGTTGGGATAAATTGTGGGGAGACGTTTAGTCCGGTGGTCAAGCCGTCTACTATTCGCACTGTGCTTATCTTGGCTCTTTCAAAGACTTGTCATATTCATCAGTTGGATGTCAAGAATGCTTTCCTACATGGTGACCTCATAGAAACAGTCTATATGCATCAGCCGTTGGGTTTCAGGGATCCTAACCGTCCGCATCATGTCTGTTTATTGAATAAGTCCTTATATGGGCTTAAGCAGTCTCCACGTGCTTGGTATACGAGGTTTGCTGACTTTGTTTCGACTATTAGGTTCACTCACATCAGGTCAGATAATTCCTTGTTCATCTACCGTCGTGGCTCGTCCTTGGCCTACATTATGTTGTATGTGGATGATATCATTTTTACTGCCTCTTCCGATGCATTACGTCAGTCTATCATGACCATGCTCATCTCTGAGTTTGCTATGAAAGACTTAGGGCCCTTGAGTTACTTTTTGGGGATTGTCGTCAAACGTCACTCCGATGGTTTGTTTTTGTCTCAACGAAAGTATGCTGCTGAGATCATAGAGAGGGCTGGGATGTCATCCTGTAAGTCCACTTTCACTCCAGTTGATGCAAAACCCAAGCTTAGTGTCGCGGCAGGTGCACCATACGAGGACCCGACCCGCTATAGCAGTCTTGCAGGGGCCCTCCAGTATCTTACCTTTACCAGACCGGATATTACGTATGTTGTTCAGCAGGTGTGTTTATTCATGCATGATCCCAGAGTTGAGCACATGAATGCAATCAAACGCATCATTCGGTATATTCAGGGGACACTGGACTATGGTTTGCACTTGTATCCTTCATCTACATCCACACTTGTCTCATACACAGATGCTGATTGGGGTGGTTGTCCGGACACCAGACGGACTACGTCGGGATATTGTATGTTCCTTGGCAACAACTTGGTCTCCTGGTCGGCGAAGCGTCAGGCAACTCTATTACGCTCAAGTGCAGAGGCCGAATATCGAGGGGTAGCAAATGTGGTCTCCGAATTATGTTGGCTACGTAATTTGCTTTTGGAGCTTCATTGTCCCATTCAGAAGGCAACCTTGGTATACTGCGATAACATTAGTGCCATCTACCTGTCAGGTAACCTGGTTCAGCATCAGCGCACTAAGCATATCGAAATGGACATTCACTTTGTCCGTGAAAAGATTGTTAGGGGTCACGTTCGCGTATGCCATGTCCCGTCTCGTTGTCAAATTGCAGACATCTTTACAGAGGGTCTTCCCTCGGTCCTTTTTGAAGATTTTAGGGACAGTCTCAGCGTTCGAAGACCGCCCGCTATGACTGCGGGGGTGTGTTAAATATACAATATACACACAATATACATGTGTATATTGTGTGTATATTGTATATTTAAGGACTCAGATTCTGCCCATATTTTAGCTCTCAGTTTTGTTAATATTAGACAAGGTAAGAATATGGTATATTAGGAAAATATATGTGTAGTATATTGTAATGTATTTATTACCTAAATTAGGAATATACACTACCATAATTGTAGAGTTAGAATTATTGTAGAATAAGATTTTAGGAATAGAATAGAAATAGGATTCTCCTATTTTGTATCTTGTATATATACATATTCAATTAATGAAAATAATCAAGAAGATTATTTCTTTCATCTAGAATATCAGTTCGTTTAAGAAAACTAGATAATTTTAAAAATTTTGACATTCTAAAAAAGAATAAAAATCATTTATTTCCAACCGCCTTTAATACTAAAAGTATTAAATATTCTTTTAAAGGCTTACAAAAAAAAAATCAACAATGGGATCCCCATGACATTTCCAGGAAGATAAGAGCAAACAAAGACTTTAATAACTAGTTCTGGGAATTTGCAAAGAAAGAGACTTATGAATCTGAATCTGAGATATATGAACTATCAAAATAGTGCTACAAGTTTGTACCTATCTTTTCTCTCTTGAGTGTCAACTTACCTATGAGATTTGCATTGAATGCTAAGTGTATGCAATCAAGAAATCAACCAATAACTTGTGACCACACAAGGGATTTGTTAATTAATTTCTAGCCCTTTTGGGGTGGGTAGGGAAAGATGAGCGGAGACAGATTCAGAATTTAAAATTTATCGGTTCAGTATATTACTGAACTATCAATCATTTGAATTACTAGCCCTTTTGCGTTGGGAGTAGGGGTGGAGACGTGACGATATGGATTAAAAATTTAAAATTTATGTGTTCGAAATGGCATTGAACCCACTGATTATTTGAGTTACTAGTTTGGGGTGGGGGGAAACGAGTAAAGCCGAATTTAAGATTTGAAATGTATGGGTTCAATATGTTACTGATCCACCATTGATCATTTGGATTACTACGTTCTATGTTTAAAATTTGTACATATTTAATAAATTTCTTAACACGTGTAAAGAATCTGAGCAAATTATAACTTTAATTGTGCCTTCCCCCCTGAAGACGAGGAGGAGAGTGGATAAGGTAAAAAAATTATCACCACCTTGTGTTTATACCAATTCGATAAATATGAGATTAGTATCTTTCATATACACACTTATAACTTAACCATGGTTATAAGTTATGTATTACGTAACACTTTAAATTTTAACTGCTAAGATTAAATTGTTATCGACCGGATAATGTGGACAACTAAATGACTTCTTAGACTTTATTACATGTTCTGGGTAAGTGTTTCCCTCCGAAGTGTTTGTCGTTTTATCAAATGACAAATTGATTCCTTAACTAATCGATTTGGGCCGGAAGCGGAACTCTAACTTCCAGGAATGGGTTCCCCAACTACTCCAGAAAGCGTTAGGATGGTGATTGAGTAAACTAAGTAGTTAGAAACATAAATACAGCTAGAGTGCAATAAAGGCGATAAAGATAAAATGAAGATATGTAAAAATCAGTTTTTTGATTGATTGTGTTGTGTTATTCTGTACAAGTGATTTCACATTTATAGTACAAGAAAAATAAGCGTGACCCCCTATGTTAGCCATCGAACTACCCACGAAATCCACTAGCCAACTATGAGGAGGTGGTGCCGATTTTTTCGCCTGGACCTCTAGCACGATCGACGGCACTCCCTTCAGGTTGTTGCTGGTTGCTACCTTTTCTAGAAGGTCCATTGACTTGGTCTTCGAGGCGTCCGAGTATGTGTGGGTCTCAGCCGTTCCTCGAAATTATGACTTGGTCAGACTACTGTAATAGCCGATGATGCTTTTCTAGCCGAGGGTAGGGACTAACGGATTCGGCTATGATTCCGGCAGTTACCGATTTAGAATCTTTTTCCACCTTCAGCTGTCACTTGATTCGGCTAAACACTTTTGAGTGTTAACAGTAAGTTAAACTTCTGTATATTGGTATTTGGTTGTGTACAATATTTTCTATTAATCTTATAATTAGTGTCAAATGCAACAGAAAATGTTATCACTTTATAGTTTACAACCATATATTTAATGTAATTGAAATTACATAGATGTAAAGAGCATCAAAAAAATTTGTTATACTTGTGATTAATCCCAAATCTAACACAAACGGTTACACTTAATTGTATATGATTAATAATTTGCACCATATATTTCATGTGATGGATTATTGAGTTGACAAATTTGTGGATTCTTTCACATTGTACAGTTTTGCCCTAAATGAACCCATTAAGGCAGTGGAAATTGGTGCCCTTTTCTGAAAAAATAAAATAAAAAGAGGCCCATTAGAATCAGATTGAGAAACCATATGGTATGAAAACATTTTAGCTAGTCGGCTAAAAAAATTCACCCTCCTAATTGTAATAATTTGTAGCCGTCGTTGGTATGTATTCAGTGTGTAACAAGTATCTAACCGATATACACACTGATCATTCACATATTATACAATGATACCCTTACTACTAAATAACTAGTATAAAATAATAGTAGTCAAAATTATATTTTCAAAGGAGAGTGTCAAATTAATAAGGGCCAAATAAAATGACACAGGGAGAGTTAATTCCCTAAATGGTCACTCATGTTTTAAAATTTCTCTATTAATATCACTTTTATTTCTTTGAAGACTATAATATCACTCAATTATCATTATTTTTCTTAAAATATACTAAACACCACAAAATCCTTCTTCTCTCCTAGTTGGCGTGTCATGTCACGTTAAAATTCTATCTTTTTAATAATAATTTAACTCATTAAACCCATTTAACTCAACTCAACCCATGCCTTATACCCGAATTTGGATCCGGTTAAAAAAATTCAAATAAGCTAACTTTTTCCCACTTATTCATATTCACATTGTCTACTAAAAAGAATTAAAAACCAACTCTTAAAACTGCTAATTAGGTGTAACTTTTTTCCGATTAAAAAATATTCAAACAAGTTAAAGGCTCATCATACAAGACTCTGAAATGTGTGCTAATTGCTAAATCATAAGTTGTTTAGCGAATTTAAAATGAATTCAAACAATACATAGTATGCTCAAAATGAATATTAACAGTTATATGTTGAATCAATACAAACCCATAATCAAACCTGGACTATGGCAATTTCCCCCGCTCTGATGAATATTAAATTACCTTTTTAGGCACAACAAATTAATAACTATACTACCCATAACTTCACATAAATAGTCGAAGGCGAGAGCTACAAAATCCCTTCAAAAATCAAAATATTTGTTTTTCTAAGGTTAAAATCAACATATAACGCTTCTTTGGATTTTTTAATCGGATTTAAAATCGGGTATAAGTCGTGGGTTTAATTGAGTTAAATGGGTTTAATTAATCAAATTATTCTTAAAAAATAAAATTTTAATATGATATGGCATGTCAACTAGGAGAGAAGGAAGCTTTTGTGGTGTTTAGTATATTTTGAGAAAAATAGTAATAGTTGAGTGATATTACAGCCCTAAAAGAAACAAAAGCGATATTAATGAAAATTTCCCAAAACATAGGTGACTATTTAGGAAATTAACTCGACAGAGGGAGTATGTTTTAGAAAAGAGGGAATAATATCATTTTTGTTTCGTAAGGTACGAAAAATCTTATATTGCTACTATTCCCTACGAATATTTTATCCACTTATATTGAATTTTAGGAAAAAAATAAACGGAGAAAGAAAAACCTGAATAATTATAGTGCATGTCTAACTGGCTGCTTCTTGGATAAGACTAGATATATCATATATACAAGGTCCACCAACCACTTTTTAACTGTCAATTATATTAATGTTGCAAATCAAAACTTTACATCTCATTGGGAAAACATTTAGTTTCTTTTCTTTTTAAAATATGGAACTCTAATTTTTGTCAAGTCTTTAATATGGGTCCTTGCGTGAGGAATTGCACCAAATTTCATATCTTATTTGGATTTTATGATAGTTGTGTTTTACTTCAAAAAAAAAATTGATGGAAAATGTTTCTTTATAGAAAATAATTTTACTATATTTATCATTTTTCTTGGAGGAAAAATTTTGAACTTCTATAAATAAAATATATTTTCTTCTAATACACAGCACAATAACATCCACAATGTAGTTATTAAAAAGACTTGTTTAGAGAGAGATTATTTTCTCAATAGTTTTATTCTTTCTTTTATAGCATTAGTTTTTTATATGTAGGCCAATTGATCAAATTATATTAAATATTAGTATGTTTCTTTTAGTATATTTTTTCTGTTGTTTGATTTATCGCCGTCAAGGTTTACAATTATTAACTTCTGCATGACACCTTTATTATTTCGATCCCAACACCTTGTTCTCCAATAAGGTGTGATTTGATAACGGTAAAGAATGAAACTCGGGCCTAACTCAACCCCAAAAGTTAGCTTGTAAGGTGAATATTGTCCAAGTTCATATAAGGAGTCCATGTTCTTATTCCATTTCCAATGCAGGACTCTTAACACTCCCCGCACGCCCAGATCCCGTTAACTGGAGCGTGTATAATATAATTTGGAGGCCCAACATCGGTGAACAAATAATTGGAATAGGTATGACTCTTATACTATATAAAGAATGGAACTTGGGCCTAACTCAACTCCAAAAGTTAATTTATAAAGTGAGGATTGTTCAAGTCCATGTTTCCATTCCATTTTCGACGTGGGACTTTAAACAATAAAAACTCAATTGCTCCACTATTAACTATCATTTTCATTTGTCAAATATGTTTGAAGACAATAAATCTGGATTGTTTTCTTTCACTTTTTCTCAATTATGATCATCTGGATCTCCTTTATTTGCGTTAATTGAGTATTCGTAAATTATTTTACCAGACGTCCACTTACATCATATAAATCGTGTCAAGAAATGACTCCATGAGAGTGGTACCTATACTTCATTCTTGTAACACTTGTCATCTAAATCTTAAACTTATTAATAGTCGTGGAAACACCTTTTAATGAGAGGTATCATATAACACCACTCTGAAAAAATACAGTTTATATGTGTAATAATATCTTTAAGAAATTAATATGAAAAGGTACCTATAAAGTAGTACGCAATTTGTTTTGTATTTTTTCCTCTGTTAAATCTATCGGTCAATAAAAGCCTAAAACCATTACTTTCAACTCATATTTGTCCCTTCATTTAACGGTTATCCTACTTGGATTTGACATTTGCCTAATCGCAGGGCTTTCATGAACTAATAGATTGATGGAAAGGTAAATACAAAGTATATATCAATTTAGTACATGAAGTACTACCTCTCCAACAACCACTTTTCATATATAAATTCACTAACAATGTGAATTGTAACAATAAGTCGATACTGATTATGAAAAACTCTATGTATATTACTTCTTTTTCTCCGATTGTGACAAAAAATTCTACGTACATCACTTGATGAGAAGACCCTTGGATGATGAATGAGTGTTAAACAATTGAGGAAGACAATAATTCAATTACTTGCCATTTGCAATTCTTGTCCCTGCGGTTCTTTCAAAATTAATTATTTGCCCCTTCATTAAAGATGTTCTAGAAATATTTAACATCGACTAAGTAGCTCTATAAGCTAATGAAGTGGATCGATCGAAAAAAAGAAAATTTATACGTTGTCTCGATCCATTGGTGGTGAATTCCTCGAGGGACAAAGACAGGTCATTATTTATAAAAGAAGCACTGATTTTCACATATATTGTTGTCGGCCCTTGCTATTTGCTACACAATCTTTGGCACATGCTTATATTTGGCACAGAAAGGGACCTACACATTTTAATAAAGATCATAAAAATTCACATATAGTTAGCTATTTTCACGCAACTTCTACATAAGCTGAAGGAAGAAACGTATTTAAGGTTAAATATCTTGAACTCTGTGTAATTATTTTTTTATAATAGTAGTGTACGAGTGAACATATATGTGTAGGTCTAAATATGTCCTTATTAATAGTAGTGTACGAGTGAACATATATGTGTAGGTCTAAATATGTCCTTATAAGTTTTTAAATTATGTTAAGTTAAGATCTGGGTGAAATAAAAACATTTTTGGCCCAATTGGGTAACGATAGAAGTATTTTGGGTCAAAGTATTAACGATGAACAAATTTGGTGAATTTCGAATACTTTAATAGCAATTTTTATCCTTTTCCGTTTGTTCAATTTTTAATAACTATTAACGTTAAACTTTTACTGGGTATATTGTTGTTGTTGTAACGTTAACCTTTTCATTTCATTCTTAAAGTGTTCAATCACACATCTTTATACAAATTGAGATGGATCATGAGGGAGTATATACTATATACTGCTAACTATATGATCATGTATTGCTATTATTCGACATTTTCTGAAAACATGAACAATACAACAATAGGATGTGTGATTGGATACAGAGTTGAGTGTACCTTAATTAATTTCACGAGTTACCTGCTACCTCCCATCAGGTCATCACTATAAGTATTAGATAACTCTATCAACCAAATATTGAACACATGAGAAGAAATAACATAATTTTTTTCTTCATTGTAAATTGAACCTAAACATGTAACAATTCAAATTAAGTCACATAAATAAAATTGAGATTATAAATTTCATATTGCGCCTACTAACTTCCTTTAATTTCTCAAAGAAGGGACCTTATGTCTTTATCAAACCACAAACACGTACTGTCTTCTCCATTTTGAGAAACAATTGGATATGACTTCTTCATTTCTCTTTCAAACACTTTTTATCATGTCCAAAATGTCCAGTTACTTTCCAGCCTATGTGTTCTTAATCTTGTTCTTTACTTCCTGTCTCTTGTTATTGGCGACAAACGATTATTGTTGATTTTTGTGTCTACTTATCTACATACTGTTTCATCTCTAGCATATATAGCTAATGCTAAAATTCATCGTAAAAGAATGAGGTGGCATGTATGAATCCTTCGTAATAAAAAAATTCGGGTTCGAATTCTGAAAATTAAGAAATTTCTGGTAGAGAGCATTTTTTCCTTTTTAAGAATTAAGTTGACATCTACTTCATGTTCGAGAGAAAAACTAACTACAATATATAACCAAAGTAGTTCCAACTACATAAATAGAGATGCCTGATGTTATTTCTTCCTTATCATTATGTCGCACTATTTGATTGAATACGAAATTTAAGAAAGAAAATAAGATTTTTAAATTTGCGATCAAAAAAATCTTAATAATATGTATGATTATAAATCAACAACATACTAAGTGAAATCTTACAAGTTGGGTCTGAGGAAGGTGGTGTGTACGCAACCTTACCCCTATCTTGTGAAGGTAGAGAAGTTGTTTTCAATAGATCCTCAGTTCAAGATTATAAATTTATCTCGTTAAAAGTTTAATAAATCTTTTCTAGTCAAATTATTGTTATATATAAAAATATGACTTTCTTTTTAGATAAATTAAAAAGAAAAAAAACGCATAAATCTGAATTTTACTTTTCAATCTAGAGCCAATTGTCTCACTACTATAACTCTATTTGTCCTCCTAAGAAACTTTCTTTTTTCTGTTTAGAAAAGAAACTGAGCCTACATGCTAGATGACTTACTTTATGGATGTTTAACTGGCTGTTTTTTGGACAAGACTTGACACAATTAAACCACATTTTTTGGTCCCAATCTTGATGCTCCAAATCAAAACCAATATTACCAATTCTTAGCTTTAATTTTTTTTACTTTTTGATGAAAATAGGATTTTAGTGTTTTGTCTATTAATCTTTATCAATGTGGTGATGTGATACATAACTCAATTGCGCCAATAATTATCATTTCAATGGTGTCCACTTTCTCTCTCCCTGCACCTTTGATATTATACAAGTACAGTGGGATTGACATTGCAGATCCTAAGTTAGAAAAATAATATAGTAAAGAATTTGGACTTTTTTTCTTTCTCTTTTGGGGTAAACTATATTTGCTACAATATGGTCATTTAGAGGACTACTGAATGAATATTTGAGAGTCCAAACATTAATATCATTCATTCATCACTTCTCTTGGACTAAGTGAATATTTGGGAGATTATTTAGGGGATAGTCACTTATTTTTTATTTTATGGAACTAAAGGCACTAACCTATTCTTAACGAAAAAATCACTTAAATTTGCATAAGTATTACTATCACATAAAATCATCTTTGAGGGACTATGAAGAAAAAAAATCTAATAAGAGACGCTAGAAAATTTTCATCAAATCTTAATTAAAATTGTAGCAGAAAACTACAGTAGACACAAAAAAATAGACAAAAAATAACAGAAGCTTCACCTCAAAAAGTTGGATCAAACTCTAAAAATAACAACAACAAAAAATGCACCTCCAAATTAGATGTGAGTTCTCTAAATCCTTTTTTATATACATTTTTCATCAAATCTAACAAATAATTTATCAAACAATTGATGAAGATAAAAGTGCTTATGTTTGGCAAATTTAAAAACTAAAATTGATCAAGAATATGTTTAAGGGATGACTTTGAACCGATCAAAAATATAAGAGATCAATTTAGTTATTTTCTCGTTTTAGTGATACATAAGACACTTGCTAGTGACAAAGTTAAGGATCAAATCAAACTCCCTTAAAAATTGATACCTATTAAAGAGATCCTACTCTTTTTTTTCAACCCTCTCTTTGTCCTTGTCTAAGTACAATTAGAAAAATACAAATGAAGAAAAACAAATGAAGAAAAACAAACAATTGAACTTAGTTACTGGCTCCGTATGTTTTAGTTGATGTCTTGTTAATAAGCTGAAAAATCTAGAAATTTTGTTGTCTGAGAAATAAGGGGTGGGTTTGGTGGAATAAGGAAAATTATTTTAGGATGAAATGCGGGATTATTTATCTCACGTTTGGTTATTTAATTAATCCCGAGATTAATTTATTCTATTATTTGTACTAAAATAGCGGAATTAGCTATTCCATATTCTTATCTATCCCATCTCATAAGATATTATTGTCAATTCCCATCCCGTCAACGAGACAATCACTAAGGTTTACACAATATAATAGGAATCACCACTTCCATGAAAAATCATATAGTAGTACTTTCTAATCATCTTTTTGGAGTTGACAATTCTACTTCTGTAGTCCCACATTGTGAAGCCCCGAGCTATTTTAATGCTCCTTAAAGTCTAGAATTAATACTCATATCACGGCGAGTATATGAGAGGAAAATTCTAAGTCCCAAGACGATATGGATATACAAATAAGTGCTAAGAGATCATTTGGAACTTAGTTATATACATATATTCTCTCTTGGAAATAATATTCATAATATAAAGAATATGAAGACTGAGTTATAAAATAAATAAGTTTGATAGTGAACCACGATTGATATGTAGGCATATAGCAATGAATTATGGACCCTTTTCCCCATTATTAAAAAGTTTCTCAGGCGTAAACCTATCTATACTAATAAACCTTATAGCATTAAAAGACGAAATTGACTTCGATGTATGACGGCAAAAGAATTTAAAATTGGAGCAGAAGTTTGGAGGGGTTAAAGGTATCAAGGTTGATATGGTTTATTACATGTAGCAGTGAGCATTACATGAATCAAGCTTAGATGATGGATTGAATCATATAATGACGTGAAGTTGGTATTAAATCTGAAGTTTAGTCTCTGTATCAATGAATTTATAATGCAAGGTATGAAGGTATTTTTCCTCTATGATTGTTATCCTTTTGGATATGAATACCAATATTCAAGAGTTGTAATTGAGTAGTGAATATATTTTGAAATTTAGTCTTGAATTTGATGGATTATTTAAGTAAGCCTTAAGTTGTGAGAATAAAAGAGATTATTGGATGTTTGTATTGAAATGGACTTATTGGTCATGAATTGACTTTGTTAAGTTATATTGTGTATAGATTCACGCTTTTGAACATGATCTGAACGTCCGAGGTGCTTAGTACAGTTTGGAGCTTTGAGGTAAGTTAAAAGAATTACTTTTCTAATAGGAAATTCTAGTAAAACGTAGTTACTCTATATGTTCGATAGTATGCCCTAGAGAAAGTTCTTGTCATTAAGTATTTAATTTTATCCGTCTTTATTCATTACGGTTATAAACAGTAGTGCAAGAATCTCTTAACATATTGCTTGATGTCTTGTATGCGTTATACGATTTTAAGACTCGGTTTTTAAGAAATATATGTTTACGTGCTACACTTCATATTATGTTCAATTGTGTGTAAATTATATGCTCAATTTATGGCGTGATCACATCCAGAATCAGACGTGAGAGCTAGCCGACCTCCCCTTGCGTGAATGCCACGACGGCCAGGGTTAGATACCCACATGATCGTAATGGCTATTGTTTGCTGGGGAGATAGGCCGACACTCCCCCGTACATGTTTCTAGACCACACGTACGTAGGGCCACTATGTGTAACTCAAATTCTATTTCAGTTTAGCTATTAGCTTAATGTTCAATTTCAGTTATCAGTTTTCTATTCACTTATCAGTTTACAATCTTAGATTATCAGCTTATGTTAGTTTTCAAGACTTTATATGATTTACACGATTTCTTGTGAAACATGTTTTTCCTTATTTATTATGCTCGTATCTCATAAAGTCTAGATCCGCCCTTTTTAGGAGATAGTCTATGAGACTTGCTGAGTACCCTTGGAGATACTTTGTCTGTTTGGGATTGCCACGTCGTGTGGCAGGCATTGAGTATGCAGATGACAAATCATGTGGCTAGAGGCAGACGTTCTAGGCTCAGTTAGCAGGCTCCATTGATTCATCCCAGCGGTAGCAGATTCTTTCCCGTCGTTTATTTACTTTTAGACATTGACATTATTTCCGGAAAATGCCCCGAAGCTTTATGTATTTAGATTTCAGTTCGAGACTCATGACTTTATAGTGGGTTAGCTATATAGACGCTTTGAAGTTATGTTCCTTATTTAGTTTTCTTGACATGTTTAATCAAGATGTTGGTTTTATTTCTATTACTAAGATGAGTTCAGACCTTCAGTTAGTTAATACAGGGTTCGAACAACGGGTAGTAAGGGTTGGTACCAATCACGTCCCACCCTAGTTGGGAGCGTGACACACATGTTCCAAATAAACTTTTTTGCCCCTACTAACTTTCTTCTCAAAGAAAAATAACCATAATTTAAAGATATTTTCTTGTACAAACCACTCCTCATTTTTTAAAGTAAGTTCAAAGTAGTCCCTTAAATATATTTCTAAGCAATTTTTGTCATTTAAGTATTTCAAAAGTGATGAATTTTGATATTCGTCAATTTTTAACAAATTCTCTTTGTTATATCAAAGAGAGTTGTGAATTTTTTTTAATTAAGATCCTGTTTGGATCAGCTTATTTTAGGTGATTTTAAGCCAAAATAGATTATAAATACTTTTATAGTGTTTGGGTAAAATAAAAAAATATTTTTAATCACTTGTTTTGTTTTTAAGCTAAAGTAACAAAAATAAGTCATAAGTTAGAATTCATAACTTGTGATTTTTGACTTATAAGTCAAAAATCATATGTCCATCTAAACAAGCTCTAAAAACACCACGAAAACCTCATCAAATTCTAAAACCGCAACACAAAAAATTTCACATTGTGTAAAGAATTGATCTTGAGTCTAACTCAACCCCAAAAGCTAGCTTGTAGAGTGAGGATTGTCCAAATCCATATAAGGAGTTTATGTTCTCATTCCATATCCGATGTGGGACTCTTAACAGAATGTGTTCGTCGATCTTTGTTTTTGGCCTTTACAAAAGTGTATTTTTAATTGTGTCCTATTTAATAGTTTTAATGAAGATCCAAATGTTTAATAAAGAATGGATATTGGGCCTAACTCAACCCCAAAAACTAGCTTGTAGAGTGAGGATTGTCCAAATCCATATAAGGGGTTCATGTTCCCATTCCATATCTGATATGGGACTCTTAACACTCCCTCGCATGCTCAAACCTTGTTAACTGAAGCGTGAATAATATAATTTGGAGGCCCAACATCGGTGAACAAAGAATTTGAATGGGTCTTACTCTGATACCATGTAAAGAATGGACATTGGGCCTAATTCAACCATAAAATCTAGCTTGTAGGGTGAGGATTGTCCAAGTCCATATAAGGAGTCTATGTTCTCATTCCATATCCGATGTGGGGCTCTTAACACTCCTCCGCACTCCCAGACGTTGTTAACTGAAGCGTGGTATAATTTGGGGGACCCAACATCGGTAAACAATGAATTGGAATGAGTCTGGCTCTGATACCATGTAAAGAATGGATTTTGGGCCTAACTAAACTCCAAAAGCTAGCTTGTAAAGTGAAGATTGTTCAAGTCCATATTTTCATTCCATATGCGATGTGGGACTCTTAACACTATGCATAAAAAAGTAGACCAATAATGACAAAAAAATTCATCAAGCTACAAAAAACTTTAAACAAAATATCAAAACTAGCATTAACAGCAAAAATTACACCTTCAAATAACTTTTGAGATTTTTTTCCCGATAATATGGATTAAACAATAATAGGAATCTCCACTTCCATGAAAACCCATATTGTACTTTCTAATCATCTTTTTGGAGTTGACAATTCTACTTTTGTAGCCCCACTTGTTTCGATTTCTAAATAAACTTCTTTTTGCCTGTACTAACTTTCTTCTCAAAGAAAAAAGAAAGGTAACTCGTGCAAGCTTCCGTTATGGATGGAGTCTGGAAAAAGTCGAATCACAAGAATTTAATATACGTAATCTTATCTTGCATTTAAGTTAGAGATTATTTTCACATCTTTAACTCTGACCTCATGATCACATCGCAACAACTTCTCAAAGAAAAAATATCATAATTATAAGATTTTCTTTTGCACAAACCAGTCTCCGTTTTTAGGATTAAGTTCAAAGTAGTCCCTTCAATATACTCTTGAGCAATGTTTGTCTGTTAATTTTTCAATAGTGAACACTTTTGATTTCCTTCAAATATTTTAACAAACTTTATCTGTTAAATTTGAGAAGAACTATGAAATAAGAAATTTAACATAAAAAAGTCCATCAAATTCTAGAATAACAACATCAAAAATTGCACTAGACACAAAAAATTAGACTAGTAATAGCATAAGTTTCACCTCAAAAAGCTACATTAAATTTTTAAAAAATAGGCTAAAATTATAAAAATTACACATCCAAATGACTTTTGGAAAGTTTTGTTTTATGAGAAATATGGGTTACACAATAACAAGGAATCCCCACTTCCATGAAAGCTCATATAATGTAAGTACATTATAAGCTTTTTTGAGTTGACAATTCTACTTATGTAGTCCCACATGTTACCAATAAATTTCTTTTTGCCCCACTCACTTAATTTCAAAGAGAAATGACCATAATTTAAAGATTAACCACATTTTCAAAACAATTGGACCCAAATTTTCTTTCATGTTCTCTTTCGTAACACTTTTTATGAGGTCCAAAAATCAGAATTATTTTCCAGCCTTTGTACTTTCATGTTATTCTTTTATCCTATCACTTTCTGTCTCTTTTTGTTGGCAACAAATAATGTCTCCCATTAAGAAAACAACTTAACATGAACTAAGATATATTTGTGTCTACTTATCTACTAGGTAGTGAGAAAAAATCCGGATAGGCAGGATAGAGATATTTTGAAATCCAATTACGTTTGTTTGTTTTTCTTAATTTTAAGATTAATTAAGGTATCTGAATTTGAATATATATATATATATATATATATATATATATATATATATATATATATTAGAATATATTTTAAAATTTGACATTGTTTAAATAAAAACAAAGAAAAAGTGGATTTTTTTTGGTTCCTACCCGGTGTCCGGTACTCGCATTGGAGCCTGACTATATCCGGATTTGTACGGCGCAGGGCTCATTCGGAGGAAGCGCTTCCTACTAAGGATTTTACCATACCCAAGACTTAAACCCGATACTTCTAGTTAAGGGAGAAAAAGTGAAGTTAACTTTATGAGAAAGAAGTTTTTTTGGAAGTTCATCTACAGTTTCTTTTCTTTAGAAACCAAATTAGAACAATTCAAGAAAAAGGAGGTCCATATATATATATATATATATATATATATATATATATATATATATATATATATATATATATATATATATATATTACACTGTTTTTATATATGAAATTGTGAGTGATATTCTAAGCCTTCGGCGAGATTCGAATTGTGATTCTGTATATGTTTTGAAAAGAAAAAATAAACTCCTGCTATGTTTGATAAACGAAAATCTCTTACTATGTTTGGTAACTATGAGTCTTATTTTGTATATATAAATTCTTTTTTCCTTTTGAATTCTAAAAAAAATAACTTACTTTTGAATAAATTATTCATACATGTTAAATAAATTTTTAAATACGAATATAAAATTTATGTCAAAATTATTTGATTCTCCTGAACATGTAAACAAAACTATAGCTCTATACTTATTTCTAGGTTGTTCAGTGAGTCGTGTCGGCCTGATCCCGACCCGTCCCAATTACCCTCCTCCCCCCTCCAAAAAAAAAATGGTAGCACAGTTCGATCTTGGGACGGGATTAAGGCTCGTCCCGCCAGTCCCGATCCCGCCCCGATCTCCCCCCCCCCCCCCCTTGTAAAAATAACCGTTGCAACAACGACCAAATTCAAATTTTGGCCATTGTGCAACAGCTATAATGGCCATTTTTGCCCCTCCCCCCATAAACCCCCCTACCCCCTTAATATTTATTTTTAACCTCTAAATTAGTATATTTACACTTTAACCCTATTTCTCAACTATAAATACCTCATTTTTCTCACAAATCTTCCTACCATATCTCTAATCTTTCAATATATCTCTCTACAAGTCTATATTGTCTACTAAATATTATATTTTATTTGCTTATTTGTATCAAAGTTTAAAAATTGGGAGTGAACTTGGCAATTAGCTTGAGGATCATCCATCGAGCAAAGTTTCAATTTTCAACCTCGATTACATGTCGACGTTTGGTACTTTCGTTCCTTCTTTAAATTATTATTGTTACTTAAATTTAATTATTGTATTTAATTTCCTTATCTTTAATTATTTATTTGTATAATTATAATGGAACGAATTGAACGTTTTATTTCTGGTAAAGGTACTAGGGGTAACAGGGGTAAGGGTGCATCTTCTAGTAATCTTATTCCTAGTCCCGATGATTTCACTCATGTAGATGAAACTGATCTTTTTAATGTTGATATTAATATACCATTAGATCATGAGACATATTCTGCATCTGAATCAGACTTTAATTTTGAAAATGAATTAGACGATAATGTAGATAACACACCACTAGCGCACATCCACCTCAGGCTCAGACTGAGTCTCTGCCTGAAACTGAAACTGGAATGCCTCATATTCCCCCTAGTATGAGTCGAGGCCCCAAACAATAAAAATTAAAATCACCTGCATGAGATTTTTTTGATAGGGACACTGAGAATCAACTAGCTAGATATAAAATTTGTCAAGAAGTTTATAAATTTAAAATCGAAAAATGTCATGGTGGGATGAGAGGTTTATTGAGACTTGTACAAAGCATGCACAAAGCTAGGTATAACGAATATCTGGCTGAAAAATCGGGTGTGTCATGCCTTATAAGTTGGGACAAAGTTCACAGACCAAGTACAAGGTCGAATTAATCCGATAACGGTGGGAAAAATATAAAAAAATTAGTTGCGGTAGAGGGCTTGCCTTTTTCATTTCCTTCATCTCCTAACTTTTATTCATTATGTTACAGAAACGTATAATCCTATTTTTAACGGTTTTCCTAGATCAACTGTTAGAAGAGACGTTTTTAAATTTACACATGAATATCAACAGTATTTAGGTTATGCATTATATCATTTTAATGGCAAAGTGGCTATAACTTCGGATATAGATCGTAGTACTTACGGTAATGATTATTTAACCGTTACATGTCATTGGATAGATCATACTTGGTCTATGCAAAAACGTATTTTAGCATATAGATATATTGATGATATGCACATTGGATTATTTATTGCAAGAAATATTCATAAAATTTGTGAATATTATGGAATTACTGATAAAATTATGAATGTTACATTAGATAATGCTACTGCTAATGATTATGTTGCAAACCTTTTAAAAACTTGATTTACTCCATCTTTTTTCACGATATTTTTCATATTAGATGTTCATGCCATATTTATAACTTAGTTGTAAGGGATGACCTAAATTTTTTTTAAAACATTCTGATAAAGTACAATTTGCTATAAACTTTATTTTTAAAGGTAATAAAATACAAAGACGCAAAGAGTATAATTTTTTTTTCATTATTGTGGACTACCTTATAGAAAAATTTCAGAAGAAGTTTCGACTATGTAGAATTTTTTATATGAACAACTACTTGTTGCTCACGAGTTTAAAAGACATATAACTTTATTATTTAACGCCCATAATCAAAGTCCAACGAATATGCTGGCAGATGATGATTGGGGAAAAAAAATCGGAACTTATTGCATTTTAGAGAAATTTTTTCTAGTTACTAAAGAATTTTCTGAAATTTATTATCCTATTATTTCAACTATGTTATTTTATATAGCTCTAATATTTTTGTTACTTAATGAATATATGCAAAAATCAACTTACAAGCCAGTTATTAAAAATATTTTTTTTTTCTATTCCCACTATATATTTTATTGGTGTTGTATTAAATCCGACTATTAAAATAGACGGTTGTAAAGCACTTGTTGAAACAATTTATGAAAGCTTTGAAATACTTCCAACAGACCTAACTGAAGAAGAAGAAGAACCAACTAAAGAAGAAGTTATATATATATATATATATATATATGTATTACCAACAAGAAAGTGCAAATAGTCAACCAACTTCGGTACTATCTTCTTCTACTTCACTGCAACCTAATAAAAGACATGTGGTTTCTGCCGATGGTGTTCAAGGCCTTAGAAATAGAATGTTTAGTGGTTCAACTTCTTCACAAGTTAGCGAAATTGATGTTATGTTTTGTGGGGTGTTGTACATTACGAATCAATAGTCAATGAAGATGGACGTGAAGACTTGGTGAGATACTGGAGGGAGAATGAGAAGATATTTCCGACTCTATCAAAGATGACCCGAGATGTGTTGAACATTCAAGTGTCATCAACATCGTCTGGAAGCGTTTTTTCTGCTGGAAGATTTCAAATAGGAGAGCACAGACACTCATTGACGGGAGACAGCTTAGAGATTGCAGTTTTATTCAGATATTGGATTAGATCAAAGCGTAGAAGGTGCGGTCAACCGGAGATCAACGAAGAAGACGACTACAACTACAACGGAATCTTGTCTGAGGGAACAGAAAGCGACGTCGAACAATTTGACCAACAACTTCCAATTCCAATCGAAGATCCTCAAGACATTATGGGAAAATTAGAAAAAGTATGGTTAACTATATAATTTTTTTATTGTCAATTTTACTATGTGATTTGCAACTTTTGAACAACGAAACAAAGTTGTAATTTTGAATTTGTATTAAAAAAAGCTATATTTCTATTAAATAATATAAGAGGCACAAAACAGACTTGAGATGTTTTTATTACACTATCTTGTTCAATTATTTAAGTGTCTAAAAAAATCCAAATACCGCAACTCGAACCGACTCGTCCCTCCAAATCCCTGCCCCTCTTCCGGCGGGATGTGGGACGGGACGGGACCTCTTCCCGTCCCGCATATCCCTCCCGCCAGTCCCACCGGATACCGGTCCCGACCCACCTCCCGTCTCGCCGAATCCCGACCCGGTCCGTCCAGACCCATCCCATTGGCACCCTTACTTATTTCCGCTACGAATCTAAATGAGTCAAGCACAAAAACACATGTTGAATACTAGGTGAAAAAAGAGTATATGCTAGCTTTAGCCACACAAGAAAAAGAGTATTGTCCCCCGGGCATAGCTGGATGACAAAGGAGAGGAACTAAAAATTCAGTTGGAGGTTTACAGCGCGGGTTCGAACCCTGATGAGAGCAATTTGCTCTCTTATGGGGTTGGATCTTATAGGTAATATCAGTTGCTCTGTTCTCAAACCCTGATCATTCATGCACATCCTGCGATTTACCGGTAGTAGTGCTGAAGGACCGAGACTACTATCTCCAGAAATAGTCCGGCGTAAGTCGAAAAGCGGAATATTAAAAAAAAAAATACTAGCGAGCTCGTGAACTTTTTATTTTTCAATGTGTGATGATTACTACTCTGTTGAAGGAGCAAGTTGGTTGTATCGAAAACTGAATAAAGACAATTCTGCATCATAATTAGAGGCACCAAAGACATAGTTTACTGTAATTATTAAAAACAACTTTTTTTTTTGTACTTTAGAGGCATTAAAACAAATGGAAATCCTTAAAAGAAGAGGGTTGTTTTCTTGTGAATTTGAAGACTTGTACTGAAAGTCTGATTAATAATGACTATTAATTGCCTTGGTAAAGTAACCCTTATCACAATTCACAGGACCTAGTGAGTGAATTCATCTCTGAATTCATCTCTGCTTTGCTTTGAATTTGTGAATATGGTACATCTCTTTACTGAATACAGGGTCCTTTATTATGACTAAGACTATGCATGCTTAATCACATTTATTTAAACTTTGAGTTTTGAAAATTATCCATTTTAATTGATTTTTCAACATTCAAACTCTAAATTGTTACAATCTATTTCTTTCTACATCCTGCTACATGAAAATATATTAAAAAAATCGCTGAATATTTGACTGTTGACAGTTGATTGAGGGTGAACAGTTCAATATCATGGTTGTATGTGTCGCTCATTGACAAATTTTTAGGCGGGTAAACTTCCTATGAAAGGAAAATATGATACATTAGGCAAATTTCAAATTGGAATTGAGAAGAAAAACGAATAGCTTTACATAATTTAACATCAATTTATATGATACATATTTTCTTGGGTTTGATGAGAGAATGAATCAGTAAGGTCTATTCGGTCAAAACGAATAATAAGTGAGATGAGCTTAAACTGTGACAATGTTAGTAACGGATACAAATTTATCATTTTATTAATTTTTTTTAAGTAGTGTGTCGAGTCAAATATAAATAAATAAAAATCAACGAAGTGAGTACTCTCTCTGTCTCAAATTATTTGTCACTTCTTTTATTTTACATGTCTTTTAAAAAATATTAATTAAGAGGAATAATTGACCTACTTTATCCTTATTTATATCTAAGTTATAATTTCTCTTCATTAAATGTTTATTCTATTTTATGTGACATTTTCATTAATGACAAAATTCTACTAAGTATAAAATACAGAAAAAATCATTAATTGTGTTTTAAACTTCTAAAATGATAAATAATGTAAAATAATTATTTTTAGTAATCACGATAAATAATTTGAAATAGATGAAATATTAAATAAGAAATTTTAATAATTTCCTTGCCTAAAAACTGCATACAACTATTAGGGGTTTGTCTCTTTGGTTGGGGGTGGGGGGGTTGCATTTTCACATGTCATGACAGGGGAACAATCAAGAGGGGGATGACCACATTTGAGTTCTAATGATAATTAATTGTTGGTATGTGTACAAACTTCCAAACCTCACACAAAACCCAATTTACCCCTCTCATTCAATTGCATTTAAAACAATTGTCTCTTATCACTCTTCCCTTTAACTTTTTTATTTTTTTATGGTCATTTTCCAAATTATTTTATAGTCCATTTTCCAAATTGTTTTATTTTTTTTGTGGTCCATTAATTTATCCAAATCCCAAGGTCTATCTTTCCCCACCATAAGAGGACTGCAGTTGCAAACCCCATAAGGATCTTGACCAAAGTATGGAATAGAAGAATAGAAGCACAACATTTCAGTGTGTGACTCATCTTTGTTCCCTTTTTAAATAATATTTAAATTTATTATTTATTAAAGTAATTTTTTATTTAAAAAAATAAGGGGAGTGATTAGAAAATGCAAGAAAATCATTTCACTTGAAGGGAAATGAGGAAGAAATTAGATGTCAAAAGTAATATACTTTCCTTTTTCTTGAAAAATTATGATCGATGAGAATTCATTTAATCGAGGCTTAAATTATTTGAGAGCGATGCTTATTTATTGGTATAGTTTTGAAAGTAAATTGTAGTGATATTTTTTTCTTTTCCGATGTGTTTGGTATGAAGGAAAATATTTGATTAGTTCATTTTTTTTGAAAAATATCTTTTTAGAAAAGATATTCATTAAAAATGAAAAAATGATGTGTCTGGTAGAAGTAGAGAAAATAAGTTTCCTCAATGATATTATACTCCTCCTTATCCTCCCCTCATCCCACCCCCCAAACCCCATAGCCCTGCCTACACCACCCCCACACCCTATGTTCGTCTGTTGCCTATATTATATCCAAATATTTTTGTGATAATATTATTTGTTTACTTGTCATACATAAAAAAAAGGTTAGAAAATTACTTATTTCTCGTAAAAATTACATTTCGTACCAACACATGCCCTTCTTCTTTACTTTAAAGTTTAAACTATTGGTTTCTATCATCAAAAATTTCAAAAAAGAATTGTGAGTGAGGAAGTATCTTTTTCTTTTCCTTTTTCATATCTTTCTTTTTATTTCTTTCATTCACGTACTCAAAAGATTGTATAACATTCCTTCCTGGTCGAATATTATCTCATCTATTATAAAGCAAAGCGTGGAGACAATATTGAACCACCAAAATTTGTGGTGAAGTAATGTAATTAATAAGTATTCTTTCACGTTTAATTAGAAATTTTGAATTCGAATTTTGAGTATAAAATTACTTTTAATATAAAGTGTTTTACCCTTCAACATGGATTTTCTGGCGCGAACACAGATTAGTCGGTCCCAAAATGAATACTACTCCCTCCGTTTCATAATAAATGATTTTTAGGCTCATGCACATCCCTTAAGAAATTGATTACTCCTAAAAAATTATGAATATTTTTACTAACTTACCCCTAATCAAGTTTTACTATTTCTTAGGGAAAAAGGTAGTTAATGAATTTTGACTATTTAAATAAGAGTAATCTTTGAAGAATCTACCCAAAGTCTTCTTGAAATTCTAAAATGCCATTTATTTTGAAAAAATTAAAAAGCCTAAAAAATCACTTATTATACAACGAAAAGAGTACTAAATCAGATGGAAAACCAAAAAGAGTCAATAATATTTGGCATGGATATTCTCGTTTCACTCGGAAAATGTCCGAAATGTTCTAGCTAAGGTAACGATATAAATATAAATGATATTTGTTATAATTGTTTTCTCATTATATACAACAATGTGAAAGCGTTTTTATATCTTTAAGTTGGTAAATAATTCTAATGTTTTTGTTGGACAAATATCAAGAAATCGTACATGTTTCAAGTAGTGAATCACAATTCATTTGGCCTGTCCCATTTGTTGCAAAAACAAGATGTATCTATTTTTTAAGTAGTGTTGTCTGATTAATTGTTTTTGGAAAAAAATTCCTTACAGCCAAAATATTTCACATTGTATTTGAAACAAAAGAGACCTTGTTTGGCTGAATATTTTTTCCTTTGTTCATTCTAGGACTTAAAAATGAATTACTCTTGCCTATTTCAGGTTCCATTCAGATTGTCGAGTCTTAAACATTGTATTTTGTTCCTTAATTAATTAATTTGTTTGTACATTGGTCACAAAAGGCTACTTTAAATGTAGTATTTTCCTCTTCTGTCAACAAAATAAAAGCAGTACACTCGTGCAGTACCTTTTATTTATACTTTTCATACTTCTATATCATGCCATGCATGGAAAGCAGTATCTTACTTTTTTATATACTTTTTAAAAGTAGCACCTTTAAGGCTTTACCTAACACAAGATAAAAGTGACCTCTTTTTTAAATTAAAATTTAAAAGTACGTTAAAGAGTCTCACATCCGATATGAAATATGAATATGTACTCTTTATATGAATTTGAACAATTCTTACTCTATAAGCTAGCTTTTGGGGTTGAGTTAGGCCGAAGATTCATTCTTTACATGGTATAGAGTCAGGTTCATTTCAATTCTTTGTTTACCGATATTGGACCCCCAAATTACACGCTCCCATTAACAAGGTCTGGACGTTTACACGCTCCAGTTAACAAGGTCTGGGCATGCGGATGAATGTTAAGAGTTCTACATCCGATATGAAATGGGAACATGTACTCCTTATATGAATTTAAACAATCATCACCCTATAAGCTAATTTTTGAAATTAAATTAGGCTCAAGATACATTCTTTACCATTATATTTTAGTTTAGTTTTAGGGCAGATGCATAATGGAAGTAATTCCATCAAATTCAATAGTTTTAATTTAAATTTTTACATTTACGTGTGTGACTTTCATCACATAAGGCTTGAGACTCCCAAATTCATCCCGAGCCTTCTTTCTACCTCTTCTCTCTAATCTTCGATCAAATTTGTATTTTCTAGGGGTTATAAAGTGAGTGTTTTTTCTTTGCCTATTATATGTACCGGAATTAATAGATTTCATTAAAAATATATAAATACTAAAATTTTAACTTAGAATAACTCAAATTATCTGTGAGTTAGTGACATTCCAAACCCATAGAATTCAACTCTTGAATTCGTCTCAATATAATCTTAGATAAAGTAGAAAATGAAAAGAACGAAATATAAGGACAAAAAGAACATAAACAAGAACAGTACATTACTAATATAAATAGATTACAATTTTCACAGCATTTTTGACCACCCCATTGACTACAACACTAAATTTCTTTTTCTCCATAATAATCAAAAAGGCTGTGAAAATTAAACCCCCTTTTTTCTCCTACCCATAAATTAACAAAAACAGAGCAAAAAAAAAAAACTTAAAAACACTTGATATAAATAAACTATTTGTAGAAACCCATTCTATTACTAATATTTATGGGTCCCATAACCCGACTACCACTGCAAATGCATACACTTGACGTGAAGATACTTCAATAAAGAGTCACGTGACCACCACCTATAAGTCACGTGACGTATACGTCAAGTGACCATGCAAGAACGGCGAGCTAGCTCCAGCAACACCGGGTCGGATCGAAAAAACCCCATTCCAAATCTCAGTAAAAGCCCTAACAATAATCCCATGATAATACGGCGAATTCAACTGCAAAAAACAATTCAACAACTCCTTCAAATCATCCTTCGAATATATCTCCTTCTCTAAAATCATCTGTAACATCGATTGCCTGAAATCCAAGTACGGGTCATCGGAATCCTTCTCGACGGCGACACTCTCTCCCCCGATCCGACCGAAACCTTGTACAGCTTTTGAGGTTTTGAAATCTGAAGATTCGTAATTTGTAGTGTCGGAGTGTGGGGAGAAAGTTGTTGTTGTTGTGTCCCATGAAGTACAAGAGGAGTAATTTGAGTAGTTTTTGTTTGGAATTTCGGGTTTAGGATTTTTTCTGTGGCGAGGTTTTGGGTGGAAAATGCTGGAGAGTTTTGGGCGAATGCAACTACTGCTGCTGCAGCCGAGTTTAACTGTAACATTGCTCAGAATAATTTTTCTTCTGTGAGTTGACATTTTTGCGAGAGATTTGGTATTGGTTTTGTGGGGATTGTTTAAGAAAGGAAAGTTAGAAGAAAGTCACATATAAATGGTTCATGTGAGCAAGATATACAAGTGAAAGGAAGTGGAGTAAGTATCTTTCATCTTTATGAGTGTAACAACTAGTTGATTAAACTAATTGATGACAGTCTATTTTGGGTCACTCATTTCTTTTTTATATCCCGTTTCTCTGCCAACGTCAAATTATTTCTAGATATAGTAGTTCTAGTTCTTCAATATTATTACCAGTAAATTGTACGATATGTCTGAATTTTGAGAACATATTAATTAATATAACCTAATGGGTCACTCATTTTTCTTTTTCCTTTCAACTTTATATATTTTTTGTAAGGTATAATAATAATATATCCGATGTAATTTTATAAGTAGAGTTTGAAGAAGGGGGTGTGCATAGATATTAAGTTATTAACCCATCATAGAAGTATGCCTTATTTAGCAATCAAAGTGAGATTATTGGTGATTTTATGACAAGAGTTAAGTTTTTGAATAAGGTTTAATTTTGTGTGTAGTCAGGATGAAATGATGTGGAGTAATCGTACTCTTCAAGTGGTATGTTTGAGAGAGAAAGTAACTATTATGATGGTGATTGATTTAATTGAAAAAAATGAAATTTGTATAATTCACTAAATTTATGGAGCAGATTTTAAATATTTTTCTTTGTAAAAAAAATTTATGTGTTGAAAAACTTCTATTATTTATAAATAAGAGCATATTTAGACTAATTTTATGATAATAGAAATGCTACTAAAGAGCAAATTTAAATTATTTCATAAAGTTAAAAGGATTAATTTGGACATTTTTCTTGTAAAAAGAAGGGTAAGTAGTATAAATGTTTGCCTTGAAGTTTGACTTTAGGAGAGTTTTGCTCCTGCCAATGCTATTTAGTGGGTGAAAGCAACATCCTTTCACTAGAAAAAGTTTAAATTAAAGACACTGTAAATATTACATCTTCCTTTTATTTTGGAAATATGGAATTAAAATTATTACTTGATCGAATTTAGAAAGATCGACTTTCCTAGATACTTAGGAACCATTTGGCTATGGCTTTATTTGAAAATTAGTATTTGTTCATAAAAAAATTAAATGTAATTGAAAAACATCTAAAATGTTATTTTCATATTTTTTTCACTTTTAATACATTTAAACAATCAAATATCCTTTTCAAAACTATAACAAATACAAGTCTATCTTCAACTCTAACTTCAAATTTTTAAATAAAATAAAAAATATTTAATTTTCATGGCCAAACGCCTATTTAATTTTTATATTGGAGTAGTAATTTTCGAAATATGGTAGGTGGGATGTCTTAAGTGTTTGAACTCTTAAAGAATTTCATTTTGCTTCCATGAGATATGGAATTAAACAAGGCTGCATAATAAGTATTATAAATGCAACTTTTTTCATCTCAACAACAATAACATTGTAGTTTCATAAGTGAGGTCTGAGTAAGGTAGGATGTACGCATATCTTAATTTAATTTTGTGTGTAGAGATGTTATTTCTGATAGACCTCCAGCTCGAAATAAAAGACAAGTTTAATATAGCAAATTTAAAAAGATAAATTATCATAAACAAGTTCATTTAGTTTGATTCTTCATAACCGAGAACTTACAAATTTTAGATATCACAAGATATTACAAATTATAAAGTTTCTCAATTATCTGTAAATATAATTAACCACACTTCTAAGTTTTCCCATCTCCTCTTTCCTAGTTTTTAAATATAAAAAAATGTCATCGAAAATTTATTATCTTTATCCATTGAACCCCCTATTGGCGGTGAGGCTGCCATGAATAGGAGTGAGAGAGGCTATTGTGTTAATGGTTGACGCATAAATGGAGATTGTTTATATTAATTATTGCTATATTAATATGCAATAGGTTGGATTAAGATAATACAAGTAGCGCATAAATAAATTAAACTGTTAAACACCTGACAATGACAGTAGTATAATGATCTAGTGATTCATTATAAAAAAAAACAAATGATCGGCCACTGATTCTGTGACAGCAGTTTAGATTTGATAACATGTTGTGTGAGCTTCGTACTGGTTTACCTATTATTATTATTATTTTTTTTTTTGATAATTCAGGTTTTCAGGCTTGCGCCTGACTACTTCACTGGTATTACTCAGACGTCCTGGAGGTAATAGCATCAGTCCTTCAACACTATTACCAGGTAAATCGCGGGATGTGCTCCGGTGACCAGTTTTTTCTGGGAGCGTACAACTGATCAATGAGACAAGGTCAAATTCCCCAACATGCAGAGTTTCTTCGTGCTTGCGGGGAATCGAACTCATGCTGTCTCATGCCAGAGCGCCTTATAGCGCCCAGGCTTTGCCACTGGACTATGCCCCGGAGGACTGGTTTACCTATTATTCACTCCGTCCCCATATAAGTTGTGATGTTTCGCTTTATGATAGTCAATTTGAATAATTATCGTATCTAAATTAGATTAGATATTAATTTAATATTTTAAAATTATAATTTAGATATTAAAAAATTAAATGCTAATCAAAATTCATGTAACTTACTCCAAAAAAGAGAAATTAACTGATATGGGACAGAGGGATTAGCTTTCTATATGTTCTATTGTTGTGCTAAGTATATTTACGAAAGTACAACTGATTAGTCCATACACAATCTTTGAAATGCAAGAATCACATTTATAGGCGAAAGCGTAAATAATTTTTACATTGCGATTTAACTCAATATAATAGGTTATTATTACTATATTTTCCAGATTACATTGTTAGTCTTTTATAAAAAAGTTACTCTATTTCTTGACTTATTTTATGTTACGACATTTGATTCAGAACGGGTGTGTGGAATGATCATCTCATTAAGGTAAAATAAGAAATTTAAAGTTAAATTGTTATTAGATGTGGAAAGACTTCATTTTTTTTCTTAACAAATTAAAATGAAAGTAGGTCACATAAAATGAGATAGAAATAATATATGTTATTATATATCATAATATGAGTAGAAAAATCTTTTTATTGTTAGATCACAAAACTTAATTTAAATTCTTAACTTTTTATAGACCAACTTGCTGGTTATGGAGCCAAAAGAGATGTTTTTCAAGTAATAATTGTTTTATCTTTGAAAAAAAAAAACAGTAATTTGTTTGAGAGAAAATAAGTATTTTTTCTGTTCTAAGATAAATGTCCCATTCGCTTTGGAGATTAATATTAAGATAATTGCCATTAGAGTTCCATTATATATAAAAAATAAAGTTGAACGTGGGCCAAAAAGTGGATATACAGTTGACTTTTGAAATTTTTGAATATTGTTTAAAATAAAATTGAATACAGAAGTGATATTAACATAATAATGAAGCAAGTATTGTAATTTTAATTTGTGAAAGTGAAGACAATTTTGGCACAAGATAAAGTTAAAATTCAGAGATCTAATTTAGGACAGATGAAGTACAGTTTCATAATATGTATAACACATAATTTCTAGGGCTCCAGGGAAGTACTATCTTGACTTGCTTTCCTTCTGTTTGGGCAAATTAAATTGGTAAAACTTGTTATGTATTATAAACTATTATTTAGTAATAAAAGTTAGTTTACCATGAATAAGTTATTAGTTACTTATTTTTATGAAGAAAATATTTTTCGGTGTTTCGTTTAGTATTTCATTAAAGACTAATGATAATTAGATAACAGAGAGTATGCTGATGCAAATTTTAAGCACTACAGAGTAATAATGATATCTAAGTGTTAATGGGAGCAATTAATATTAACGTTCACAAATAATTATAAGAAAAATGTCATCCACTCAAAATTGAAAATCTACTCCTTGAAAAATGACTTCATTCGTAC
Organism: Anisodus acutangulus; assembly: GCA_029783415.1. Taxonomy (NCBI): domain Eukaryota; kingdom Viridiplantae; phylum Streptophyta; class Magnoliopsida; order Solanales; family Solanaceae; genus Anisodus; species Anisodus acutangulus. Next base: position 2,573,715 of record CM056492.1, on the reverse strand, counting down.
CAAATATTCCAATAAATTTCTCATGAAAAACTTATTCTAAAAGTAACTTTTGTCCTAGCAAACACGCTCAAATTTATTCTTCTTGCCTGAGATTGAAAGAAAGCTAATCGAGAGATTAAAAGTTATTAATGTCTTTTTAATCTTTGTCCCTTACTTATTTAGTGCATTATTAAATATTAAATTTCTAAGATATGCGCCAAGCCATATAATATTACTACTAATGTATGATATGGTGGTATAGTCTAATCAGTGGTAAATTTCGCTAGCTTTTTTTGCGTGAATAATACATAAAGCAATGAATATGCACAATGAAACTAGGACAAAAGGGACCAATTAATTTAATGTATTCATACGAAAATGAAAGAGATGAATGTTAAGGTTCGAATTCATGAAAGCATGCAAGGACCATTTATGGATATTGTGAAATGATAATTAAAGGTTTCAATTCCAAAATATGATCAGTCAATATCAAGGTGCCAAATGATTCTGCCGATAAAAGTTTTTGAGAGTCATCAACATATATATTATCTCTGGCATATATCTTTGATCCATTGAGCGAGAGTCTGCTACGACTTCAAACCCTAGGAATAGGTTCTTTTGGGTGGAACACACCAAAACCTCCGTGACGGAGTTTCTATGGTAAGAATTCGAATTATTCGATGAGTTACTTGAAGAAGAGAAAGGGCGGGAGGAAGTACAATGTGTCTTGTACGAAGATTGTGATGAAGTGGTAAATATTTTTTTCTCTTTAACAAAAGTTTCGATTTCGAGCCTTGCTAGGAGCGCTTTATCCCCGATGTGAAATTTTCCTGCATGAATTTAAATCTAGCCGGTCTGCAATGCAAATACTAAAAGTTGAATGGGAAACCAAAAAAAAAAAACTAGACACAACTTCATAAAATAGTATTTGGAAATTAATTTGTTAATAACAATACTTATTAATTTGAATAAGCATATCTCCACTTTCTAACCAACTGGGTCATGAATGCGGAGACAATAGAATCAAGAAAATTAATGATGGATCATTGAAGCAAATTCAGAGGTTTCTTGTATTCATGACAAATCTGTAAACCTTAGGCAGTCAAGGGTAGGCCATAAGTCATAAATACAAATAGTAAACTCTTACAATTGGGTGGCTTTTGAAAAAGTTATAATGGTTGAGAAGCTAAAGAAACCCCCAACCAAATTAGAATAGTTAGTATGTCATCATAACCAAACGGGTTTTAAGTTATATATATCGTCAATACAACAAAATATTGAACCATCAAATATCTTTACATTGTACAACATGTAGTAATTGTTTTGATACAAAGGTAAGCTTTCAACTTTATGTGTTTTAAATTTAGAACTATGATTTCAAAAGTTAATAATTGTATTCTAAATTTACTATGTGTATATATTAAATAAACTTTATAACATCAATATATACTATTTGAACAAAAGTTATTGAGTTCGGCCAAAATCGTATCTGGGCTTTTATTTTCTGCTCAGAACCTATCTTATTTTGAAGATTACAAATTCACGTTATCTACAAAACGTATTTATATATATATCTTTTGAGTGACCTGATGATGTAAAATTTTATTATATTCGCGATATATGATGCATCGAATGTAGTTGCTCTTCCCTTAACCAGAGGTCTCGGGTTCGAGCCCCGAGTATGGAAAAATTATTGATAGGGAACGCTTCTCTACGAACGGAGCCCTACGCTGTACGAATCTGGATATAGTCGAACTCAAATGCCTGTACCGGATACCGGGTGAAAAATAAAAAAATACTCGCGATATATATAACTTAAGTAGACGTTTGGCCATAGAAATAAAAAAATCACTTTTTTGGAATTTTTGAAGTTGGAGTTGGAGTTGGAGTTGTGTTTGGCCATAGTTTTTGCAATTAAAATTTGGTTGTTGAAATGTACTTTTAAAAAATATGGAATATGATTTAAACCCCCAATATTTAAAAGTAGCAAAACTACCCAAAAAATTAATAAACATAACTAGTTCGTAAACACTACATATCAATCACTTTTCTATTACATTAAGCATGATTTATATAAATTTTCTCTAATGCGATGATATAATCAAGTTTACAATTATTCGAATCTTCAACATGTATCGTCACGATCTACAAAACTAAAATGACCCAGTACGTTTCTTTTCGCCTGCGAGCTACTATATAGTATTACTCTTTGTCAATTCTAAATATTATTACAATGATTCATTAGTATTAAAAACAATAACACTAGTAGTAATAGCTATTCTTTAATATAATCCTTTCACATTGTGTGAACATTTTGTTCCCGTCAAGCATGCATTTCTCGATCAGCTGAATTAAATGAGTTCAAATTTATAAAAATAAAAATATAGGGTAAAATTTGAAAAGTGAAAGACAAAAGCAACAACCAAAAATAAAAAGTAAAAAAAGTGAAAATAAGCTTTTGATTGTTTTTCAAATTCCAATACAACTTAAAGTTATATTTGAAATTTTCACGGCGAAACACTAATTTTTGAAAGAAGTGGAAAAAAATCCGAAAAAAAAGTGAATAATATCTATGGCCAAACGGGACAAATTGTTAGTGTTTATTTCTTTTTGGCTGCAAACAATTAGTGCATTCTTACATCAATTTCTTTTTATGATTAATGGGGTCACCTGGTCACCTGCACCATAAACTCCCAAGTCCATTCATATTAAACAAGCTTCATCATGGCAATGGGTCAGAAAGCTTCATTGGTTTTGCAGCCACTGCTACAATAGCCATCAATGGGAAAAGGAAACCAAAATATCATAATGGGAAAGAGAGAAGAAATCACATACTCACACATGACATGGATTGAACTTGTAATCACTAATCTATATAGTTACTTACAACTCCACCTGCACTCTTTAGTTGCAATAGAGTTGTTTTTATTTTGTTTTAATAAGGGTGGTATTTGAGCTAACTTGTTCATACTATAGGATATGTCTGGTTTTCATTATAGGCATCGAGTAATTTTTTCAACCAAAACTTAAGAAGAAATCACATGCTTTCACTGTTGCAAAAAGAATGTAACCTTCTATTTTAGAAATAACTTGATTTTAAATTTTCAATTTACTCTTAATAAAATGATTTATAAGCTATAACCACACAAATTTATCTAATGTTTGTTATAGACTAGAAGTTTCAGAAGTTGTTCCTTCTTCCTAAAACCACGTGGCCATTCAAACAATGGAAGGGCGTAACACTTTTAATCTTTCTTAAAAATACATGATTTTTAGTTGTTTTCATTAACCACTGTCACTCCAAGCATCCCCTATAGTACCTACCCTTTCCCTATCATTTTTGGACCCTTATTTAAGGCCTAATTGAAGTTTATAAATTTTTGTAAGTTTAGCCACTGTAAAATAACTCTAGACCTACATGACTAAAGTTGAAATATCCGAATATGAAGTTAAAAACTTCAATAAGTTTGTGAAGTTAGGCTCATTTGAAGCAATCAAACTTCAAAAATTTGACAAGCTAAACTTTATCTAGAAGCTATATCCCTCGTACATTCTCAATTATAAAACATGAAGAAACAAATTGCTAGACAAAAAAATGTGGAGAACCTGGAAGGCACTGATTACTTCTTATTGTATATGTAACGAAACCTTGAAAAATCAGTTCAACGTTTCAGACATTTGAGATATATGTTGTACAGTATAATTTATTTACACCGAGTAATATTCCTATTGCAATACATCCGTAAAACTGGATGATAATTACTTTCAGGTGGATCCCGAGTTCATTTTCGACGCTGTTATATGTTGCGAAGAGGAGGGTGGAAACCATCTACCGGGTGCAATTCCTACTCCCTTTACCCGGTCATAGGCCTACCACCACACCCCGAACTCAATGCCCGATTTAGTTTTTGAAAATTAAGTAAACAAATACATACAGGAAAAATAATGGCTACTGGGAGTCTATTTTTAAAAATAATTCTTGATTAAGCCAGCAACATGATGTGCAACCCATAATGAGCCAGCATCCGTGCAAGAAAAAGCATGAGTATAATCCCCACCTTCTACTGCTAGAACAGCACCTGGTACCTTGTTGGAGATCTGTAAGAACAAAATTGGTTATTAGATCAATTTCAATAAAGTGGTTAGAAAATAAAATTAAACCTTACCGTTTGCAATAACTAAAACAGAAAGCGGGATTTTTCTTTTGAGAGGGTGCTTCATTGGTACAATGGTGTCGGTGCCTTGGAACAACGATAAAATTGTCTCCACGTGACCTATAGTTCAAGTTTTTGGGATCAGCCACCGATCCTTGCTTCAGGTTAAGCTGTCTACATTACACCCCCTCTGAGTGCAACCCTTCCCGTGCACAAGGTTATCCTTGTTTTGTGTCAAGGCCAGTTTGGAGCAATGGTAATTAGAGGCGGATCCAGAATTTAAACTCTATGGGTACAACCTTTTAAAATTCTTAGTTTGAACCCATTGTATTTTAAAAGTTATGGGTTCATGTCTACTACTTATTGCAATTTTAATAATTTTTACACAAATTTATACTCCGTATCGAAAGTTAGGGGTTCAATTGAACCCCACCTATCATACTACATCCGCCACTGATGGTAACATTGTCTCTATGTGATCTATAGGTCACGAGCAGCCACCGATGCTTGCGTGAAGTTAGGGTGCCTACATTACACCCCCTCAAGTGTGGTTCTTCTATATAGGATATGCGAATGCGAAATGATTCGTGCATTGGGCTGCCTTTTTTTTTTGTGTTGAGGCCACTTTACGCCCACCTTAACTATTTCATCGGTACATACTACTCACTTTGTGAACATCTACTTGTGTGATCGTTTTAAGAGAGAAAGACCCTCAATAAGGTTGGACCGTTGTCAAACATGGTCAATCTTAGACCCTTGACGCACGAAGCATTCCGCGTCACATAGTGTTCGAAGAGGGCCGCACCTCAAGGTGGTATGATTTAGGCGGCCTACCTTGACGACGCAAACACGAGTAGCTGATTCCACGATTCTCATGACCTATCTACACTAATTTTTAAAAACTATTCTTTAGTAGTAGGCATCACTAAAATCATAATCGGAAACACTCTTTCTTCTGGGTGACTTGTAGAGAAGGACAAACATATTTAAGGAAGGCAGTGACAAACATTTATGAAGTGACGCTCATGGAAGCCACATCATAGTACCAATCTGAGAAGTGAGAACGTCAAACAAAGAAGATTAAGCATATATCTGTCCTCTTGAACATCCATATTTGAGGTGGGGCAAGATGAACAGTGTTTCTCATATAGCTCCCTATCGACATTTTTCTTGACAGTGATACGTAAACTAGTGGGACGTGTATCACCCGCTCACGCATAGACCCTCACTGGCATCCTGAATAAGCCTGATATGAGATATTTGGGCAACTCAAGTAGACTCTACCAACTCACTCCATCACGCCTGGGACCTAAAATAAAAGGATATATACTCTAAAAGGGTGAGCACTAACTAGATACATTTTTTTCGTAACAATAAATGTGTAAACATTAATCTCGAGTTCATAACGTTATGGAGGGATCATTAGATGATAAAAGACTAACAATCAATAGAATGATAACCTAGGCAAACATACTTGCTGTTACATCATGCTCATTTCTCTTACTTTCAAGATGCAGTAAATTCGGCCATATTGTATAATTGAGCTAGAAATCCTAGATTTTATCTCTTCTAGAAACTCAATAAATTAATTCTTACAGCCTTCAACTAGATATTATAGTTATTCTCACTAGTCTCTATAAGCTCAAAGGAGCCAGACTCACAGCTAGCACAAAGCATAAAAAGTTTTAAGAATTCTGGTCAGATCCGTATTTAACATTAATGAGACATCATAGCACAGTAAATCTTTGTAGTTTCACATCGCAAATATAAAAGGGAAAAATCTGCTCAATCAAATAAATTACAAATATTATTTACCTCTTCATACAAATGTAAGGGACCCCAGTGATCGTCGCTGCCAAACAAAAATGCCATCTGACTTTTCTTTTCCCTCATAAATGACCAATCAGGTTCCTCAGAAAGCTAATCCAGAAGGAAAAAGAACTCATAATTAGGATAGACCGAGAAAACTTCTACGGAGGAATACAGATATGTAGGGATTTGAGGCGGTTGGGGGAAAATACACTTTTTCTAAGTCATCTTTTAGCTTGAAAATTAATGCTTTTCTATGGGAGTATACTGCCGTAGCCTGTGGTTCAAGCTATTAGTGTGACATGCATGGTACATGCAGCTGTTGTGCAACAAAAATCACATAGTTTTTTCACCTTTTTTATGAAAAATAACAGTCTACAACTATTTTTTCTATAAGCACCATCATCTTAACAAGAATATTTTGCATGAAAAATGTCCTGAAACTTATAAACTTATGATTAGATCGCACTGGATCAGACAATGGAAACCTTTGGAGCAACATAGATAACGTGACAAGGATAAACTTACCTTTTCAAATTCGGTCATTGCCATGTATAGCATGTTCTGAACGGTATGGTACTGAAAAGCATTTTGCAGTTGCCAACAATGATTAGTATTCAAACTAATAATAGATATAGATGGGTGACTTTACAATACCTAATATCACAAAGAACAAAAAATAAATTTCATTTGTTGATGAAAAATGCAGCGAAATCAGAAGACAAAAAGAGGTTAGTAATTTTGTACTTCGTGTTGAACACGTGCCCTCAAGATTACAGCGAGTAGAACTAGGACCAGCCATCTAGGTATATAATTTTACAGCAGCTAGGTAATCTACAAGGAGCATTCACAACCCGTGAAAATAGTGGGCTGAAATATGGAGGACTTTCCAATAACCCGTGGGTTTACACCTGGATCTAGCAAAAGCCTGCACTTGTTTACCCTAGTTATGGACTATGTTGCTCGGACTCTCTAAAAGTGTTGTTGTACCCGTGTCAGATTCTCCAAAAATGCACTACTTTTGAAGTATCTGACACGTACCAGTCGACATTTTTGAAGAATCTGAACAACATAGGTTATGGATGAGTTAACCAATAGTATGTGTATACTGTTTTGATACAACATTGTGTTAATTGACAAAACTAATAAGAGAGTCAATGAAAAGCTTGAACTACATGAGAGGGCTCTAGAGTATTTGAGGATAACTAGAAGTAAAACACAATATATGATCTGCAAGTTTAGACTTTAGTTAGCATAAGAAGAATGAAATTGGAGTGAGATTCGATGAGATTGTGGTGTTCAAATGCAGACTATTTATATGTTTAGGCTCAGGCTCACAGGAGAATAGCATTATAGATGAAAATAATTAAATTAGAATGGCTAAGATAGAGGACCGGTACGGGAAAATTATAAGATAGGAAGATAGGAGGATACCTACTAAAGTTGTAGACAAGTTCTCTATAGAATAGTTGTGAGACCAAAGTGAACTTGATAATCTAATCCCCAATTATAGCCACAAGCTAAGTTACGTAGAAATGCGGAGATAAAACAATGCACATTATAAAGAAGGTACAAGTAGCACGTATACAACAACATACCCAGTGAAATCCCACAAAGTGAGGTCTGTGGAGGGTAGAGTGTACGCAGACATTACCCCTACCTTGGGAGGTAGAAAGGTAGTTTCCGGTAGACCCTTGGCACAAGAACAAACAATTCAAAGCAGTATAAAAATCCATGGCCAATTAGCACGTATAGAAGAAGATAATAAGATGTACTACGACATTGTTTGGTCATGTCGTTTGTGGACCTCCAATTGCACCGATCCATAAGTGTGACAACATTATGATTGAATGTATTTAAATGGGGTAAAACAGATCCAAAAACGCATGGAGGAAAGTCAACAATTTCTAGGAATCCCTTTGGACTAAACTGGAAAAAAAATACAACAAAAGAGCAAAATTCTTTCTATGTGACACCAACTAGTTCAATGAAGGTTAATCGACATTTGAACACTTACACTAGGTTATAAAATTTGGTTAGAAATTGTATAAGAGTGCAGAATTATATGTGAGATTTAGTGAATTCTAGTTTAAAGAATCTCACATATGTTTCTGCACTCTTGTACAATTTCTAACCAAATTTATAAGATTCCAATCAAACATCACACCCCTTGGGGTGCGTCCCTACCCCGGACCCTACTAACGCGGGATACTTTGTGCACCGGGCTGCCTTTTAAAAGAATCCCTAAGTTGTCTTAAAGGAAATTAGCAGGTAGCGGAATGAAATGGGCCCAAATGGATATTAAGGATTCATATAACTAACCAAACTAGTTTGGAGCGGAGGTGTAATTATTCTCGTAAAAATTAGGATTTGTCCATATTTGCCTACACAATGTCATTTTAACTTTGATGGCTTTGAAACGGAAAAAAAGAAAATGATCCTTACCATCAAAATTGACGTGGTTTGACTTTTCATAATTGTTTAGATAAGAGCTTTGACTTGGCATTTCGAGGAAGAATTGACTTACAGATCAACTTGGCAAGTAGAACTCAATACTCATTTATCCAAAAACAAAAATGAGTAACTGGTAGGTCTAATAATTCAGATCTGATTACCACCAATGTTAAAGAGAACCATAAGAAATTGACACTCACCTGGAGGACATGCGTACAGAGAGCCTCCACTGCAGATGGGCACCAGGAATTTCCCACAGAGTTCTTCACCAGAATCCTGGAGATCCAGGCTGGTAACAGTCCCAGAATTGCTACAATTGAACTAAGGCCCGTACATAAAGTGCGAGATCTACACAAGTAATAACCGAAGAACATCAGTTCGTCACAGTAATTGCATGAGGAAAACAATGCCCGCACAAATCTTACACACAAACAGGAAAATAAATGATAATATACTCAAAAGCAAAAGTACCCCTCGATTTGTTATTGGATATTTTGGAGGTCTAGGATTCGGGTAGAAGGCTAGTAGTAGGTAGGTAGGTGTGGGGAGGGAGGGGTCGAGTTTTCCTCCTCCCCTCTTTTCCTTTTAGTAGTAGTTGTCAGATATCACATTGTTTTATTTCCTTGATGGTTATTACGGTATGTTTCCACATTTATTTTGTATCTTGTTATTTGCTCTCTCCTTTCATATATTTCTGCGATAGGTACTTTTCTTCTGAGCCGAGGGTCTACCGGAAACAGCCTCTCTATCTCACAAAGGTAGATAGGTGTGGGGAGGGAGGGGTCGAGTTTTCCTCCTCCCCTCTTTTCCTTTTAGTAGTAGTTGTCAGATATGACATTGTTTTATTTCCTTGATGGTTATTACGGTATGTTTCCACATTTATTTTGTATCTTGTTATTTGCTCTCTCCTTTCATATATTTCTGCGATAGGTACTTTTCTTCTGAGCCGAGGGTCTACCGGAAACAACCTCTCTATCTCACAAAGGTAGAGGTAAGGTCCAGACCCCACCTTGTGGGACCACACTGGGTTTGTTGTTGTTGTTGTTGGATAGATGCCACAAATTTAGTCCCAAATGAATAAATTAGAAACTGTCAAAAGTCTAAATCCACAACTTAAGTTCGAAGAGATTCTTAAAACAAGATAAACAGAAAATAAAACAGAGGAAATAACCAGTTGTAAACAGTCAACAGGATGGACATGCAAACTAGAATAATAGAAGTTACATGTCGAAAAATAAAAACTATAGCAGTGGTTAGTTGGAAATGCTTATCAAGTCATATGATCTGCAAACAGAATTTGAAATTTCGAATAAAAAGCAATCTGATTGCACATGCTCACTGCCCAAAGTAAGTAGTATGATATTAATGGGTTTCTATAACTGTTCCATTGAGAGTTGAATAACAAAGGTCCAGAAGTCTGATGTAAGAGGAAAAGCAAAATACTCATTGGTCCCCAAATGGACAGGAAGGAAAGTAAGCGGCTAAAGTACAAAGCTCTCACTTCACATAGAGAACATAAAATGGAAAAGAAAAAAAGAGATTTACGCTGCAATCTTCTTAATAAAAGCTTGTGTTGAAGACTTGGTGTTTACAGCTAGAAATGGATACAAGTAAATGCAGTATGTCACCTAGAAAACAAAACAGAAGTATCAGAATGAGAATCGCGGATTTTGGGGGGGAAATGCATAATAGTGAAAAAGATTATACATAAAATATAAAGAAGACATACTCATCACCTTTCCTTGAAGTCTCTTAAAAATGTCCAGAGATATGTATGAGCCAATAGAATGACCAATCTAAGAACGGAAATCAAAATCAGCCAATGGCGTAGATCTTCCAACACATGAAACATCTAATACATCCAGAAAATGAAAATCCATGTACTCTGATGTCAACTTTCCATTTCTTCTTATAGCTTTTTGTGGGTTATGAATTGATGGTTCAGAGAGAGAATCCAAATAACACGCATATAAGAGTAACTTGAGTATATATTAATGCAACTTCCAAACTTACCAGTACTATAGGAACTTCAGCATCCTGAAGCTCATGCTCTATGAAGTTCATCTGGAAAAGAAGATTTGAAACAAAATTAAGTCAAGAATGCAGACTAATATAACCAGTGTTCTGAAAGGCGTTTTTGGGCGTGTCCCGGGGTGCAAAACGCGCCTCAAGAAGAAGACTCACGCCTACTGAAACTTAAAAAAGATTAGAGACAATATTGAACATTCACATTGTTTTTTCTACAGCGCTCTTTGTAAATATCCAAATTCTTACCCCACCAGAGAAAAAGAGACCTAACTTGTAACATCAAGACTGATTGGCGATCCTGAACCTGAAGAAATCGTCCTCAGACCAGTTCTAGCGACTTTGATACGACCATCTTGCTTTACCATTTTGTTTTTGTGTCAGATTAGTTTTTGGATTTTCATGTATTTGTGCGCTTCCGCTATTGGCATGTTATTCACCTTCTATTTGTCACCTTTTTCTAGTTGAAGAACGCAAGACAGCTTTCACTACAGGTTCAGATTTTTAAAAACCATGTGGAATGCGACTTTGGAAGAAATACGAGTTGTTGCATCCGGAAGTGGTAATATGGGTAGTTAACTGGAATTTTCTCCAGCTATGGGCAATTCCAAAGACTAAAAATCCGATCCAAATCAAAGCAAGCTACTTTGAATTCCAAATAGAAAAAAGAGGAAGGGAAAGAAGTTTGTAATAGGTAGATTCTTCTTCTCAAGTGGTATCCCGTTTAATGTTGCAAATGACCCATAGTATTTGCCAATATTTGACGCAATTACAAATGAAGAGCCGGCTTTCGTGGCTAATGCATGAGTTGAGAACTTGGATACTGAAAGATGAGGTTACAGACGTTGACAAGAGGTGAGATGAACATAAACAACCATGTTTATTGAACTCTTTGTGCAGCAGTACTGATCTCTTGTTAGAACACACAGGGAAGTTGAAAAGTCATCAAATCACACTTAAAAAGCAAAAAAAAGGGTGATATTTATTTAGGACATACTTGGGTGTCAAATTTGATTAGAGCATTTACAAATAATCATGAACTTATTCGTCCTGCTATCACTCACTTTTCTACAACATATCTCACTCTCAAAAGCAAGATCAAGCCCTTAGATATATGATTTCTTCTGAAGCTTGGAATAAATCTGCTTGGGCAAAGAAACATGGTGAAAATAAGTCATTTTGATCAAAACTTTTGGCCACATTTGCATAAAGAATATAACTCCTTTAGTGAGTGTCTTAAGGGAAGTAGACTTAGAGGAAAGTCATGCATGGAATATATATACATGTGTGTGAATATATGTTTGTGATATATATATATGTGTGTATGTGTGTGTATGTTTCTATTTCAAAATTGTTAGAGAACTTTTCAAATACATAAAGTAGACAATGGAGTTGGCCAATCCATCTATCAGCAATTCTTTTCCAAATAGGACCATAAAGCTGACTTTTCCTTAGCCATATTCATCAAGTCATATATATATACCATACATGGTTTTTCCTCCAAGCCTACTTCCCTTAAGACACTCGCTATAATACTCTTTTCTGATCAGAGTCTCATTTTTGATAGTACGGGAAATTAGCCCAAAAACTGGATAGGGGTCAAGATGATGCCGGGCGCATCGACTGATTGAGTGCCCCACAAACTGCGTGAAATGATAACTATTACACAGCTTACTAAATCTGCCTGGGGTATGGAAACCTATTATTCGTCGGAGGTCCAGTGCACCCTAACTATACAAAGCCACCGCCCCCTCTCCTCAACTCACTTAAATTGGTTAATTACGAAGGAAATTCTACAAACTTATGACTCTCGGTTTCACCCCCTTATATTTCTTAGTCCAAGCAGATATAACCATAGACCTAAAGGGTTGTTTTTGCTTTTGAAGACTTTGAATAGTGAGATATGTTGTAGTAATGTGAGTGATAGCAAGATAAAAAGGGTCATGCTTATTTATAAATGATCTCATCAAATCTAACACACATGTACACAGATAAATGTCACCACTTCTTTTGATTATGTGTGGTTTGATGAATTTTTAACTTTCCTATATGTTCGAACAGGAGATCAATACAATGTGTTCCCAGAAACGGAAATGTATTTACTCCTTTCTTATTAAAAAAAAGAGATCAATACAATGTGCTACACAACTAATCTAATAAACATGAGACTGAAATTCTATTATTCTCTTTCTGCCATTCACAAAATTAGAACCATCATCAGTAATTTATCTGAACGACATTTTCTTAACTTCATATACATGTGTGGGTGCTGAAATGCTAGCAGTAATATACGGATTAAATAGTTTTAGACTTTATATCCTAAAAAACCAGAAATATTAGTAAGGACAGACTGTGAAGCAATAGTAAAATTAAATTAAAAAATAAATGAGAAAAACATTAGTAGAAGAAGATGGCTGAATTTTGTAGACACCAAATCAATATATAATATAGTATTTGAACATATTAAAGGAAAGGATAATAATCTAGCTGAACAATTAAGTAGACTAATTTTAAGCAATAAATAATTTTGTTATTTATCTACAGACTCCAGCTAGAGACAATCTTAGACAAAAATGGCTTCAGACAAAGTAAGCAGACGTCTTCCGCAGACATTTACAGTGAGACAATGTTACGTAATGTACACTTTAAACCTCAGACTTCTTCTCATGATACACTAGAAAGAATTTTTTTCGGAAAAAAACAATTTAATCTGTTTTCCAACTTCAAATATTACTTTTAAAGACATACCTGGCAGTATTTTAGACAGACCCCAAAGGTGTCTTATAGACAATCTTTGAATTTCTTATAATAAAAATCCGAGAGATGTTAAATATTTTATAGCATGTTTAAATTCATTATGTCAGTATTTTACAGACAAAAATCAAAACAACCTTTTTAAGTGTTATGTAGTAATACATGGAAGAATTAATGGAGTTTTTTCAAACTTGGTCGGAAGTGTCAAGCTCTGTTCATGGTCTGTTTAGACTATGCAAGAAAATTTCTCGGTCCAAACTACTACATATCTCTGCTTTAAAATAGAACCCAAACCAAATACCCCAATACAACATCCAAAAAGACACAGACAAAATTATCGTTCTCGACCATTGCTCCTCTATGGAAAATGGTTTCAAAAGGCTTAATGAAAGGAATGGGATGCTACAGCAAGAAAATATGAAACTACAAGACAAGATAAAGGCCCTTGAAAGCTGAATACGGGCCTTGAAATATGAATTAGCACAGACGCATCTTGAGAAAAAATAATTTCCTAAGAGTTCTCCATAACAACAACATACCCAGTGTAATCCCACACAGTGGGGTCTGGGAGGGTAAGATGTACGCAGATCTTACCTCTAATTTTGTGGAATAAAGAGGTTGTTTCCGATAGACCCTCGGCTCAAAAGAACGTAGTCAATGCATCTCAGAGTTCTCCACCTCCACAAAAAATAGATGAGACGGGTGTGCATTCCCCAATGAATGCAGAAAAATCTATTGTATCGGATAATGATACAGCTAGTCCGGTTTAAACGGTAGCCGGTAAAGACTTATCAAATCCGTTAATGGCTAACACTTTGCCAAAAAGTGTAGCTGAATTATCAGCACCAGAAACTCCACAAACACAAGGAAAACGATTACCTAGGACCTTCACTCAAGAAGAAACATCTAAGAAAAGGAGTTTAGTGTTAAAAAGGAAAAAAAAAAGAAGAAAATAGAAAAGATAGTCCTAACTACTCTAGAAAAAATTCTGCAAGAAAAAGAGAAGCATGTGATTACTGAAGATCCCAGACCATCTCAAGAAAATAAATTAAAAAGTCCTAAATTGGAGACATCACCAGTACACAGTTCAGAAGAAGAAGAAGGTGATAGAATGTTCAACGATGCACAAGACCTAGACAATGATGGCTCAGGAATGAGTTTTGACCCAGTCGCTCTACATAATCTAGACACATGAGTAGTAGTTGAAGACAACAATAGTAAAACAAACACGGTGATGGCACACAGGCACATGACAAGACAAGACATGTTTGAAAAAATAAAATGAGGCACAATCACGGTGTTCCTTGGAAAAGAAGACCCCATGTGACGATACAAGACAACTGACGGTACAAAACAAATATTTGGAAGACATCAATGTAAAGGATAAAGACTATCCTATATTCAAAAAAGACTACATTGGAAAATGTTGATAGGAAATTGTAGTATTGGAAAATGTTGATAGGAAGTTATAATATTTTTAAAATATAAGACATAGAAAGTTGTAGCAGTCGTAGTATTTTGAAAATACAAGACATTGGAAAATGTATTCCTTCGGGATAAGAATACTTCTGTCAAAGAGGAAAACTTGAGGTGAAATCTGTATTTGAAATCCGAAGAAGTCCTATAAATTCCACAGACTCACAACAAGAGAAGACACACTCAGAGAAAAAAGGAAGAACTGCAAGCAAAAAAATCTTTCCATTTCCTACTTTGCCTTAGAACAAATAAATCCATGTGTTGTAAAAATCTTGTTCATTTCCTGCTTTACTCTGTAAAATAAATAAACTTGTATCTCCAGTGTGCTAAGTACTTTACTTTTCAGTAGCTAATCTTTCGGGTCCTCCGAAAGGAAAACCTCTCTCTTGTAATCATGTAAGTTTGTTGTTTTTAATTTATAGACTATGTTCCTATTATTTACCCCGTTATTATCTTTATTATGTTTAAATTTCAATGCATGTTAATACTAATATAGTTAAACTTTAAATCACTCTAAGTATATGGTTAGCTTTCCAATTTCTTAACAACTACGATGGATTAATATGTAAATTCCTAGAAGATACCGATTAAGTTAAACCCAATTCATTGCCTAGAAGGCGTTATAATGGGTAATCAGTTTAACTGATGGTCAGGGTGTGGTTAAAGAAGAAAGTGTTAAGAAAAGATTAACATCGCTAATCTTTAACAGATTGGAAAGAAGATATGAGCAGAGTGAATAAAAAATAAAAAAAATGAAAATAACAATATATATATATATATATATATATATCGCTATTTTTCAGGGGTAAAAAATAGATAATAGTCTTATGATAAAAACACTAAATGATATGATTACAGAGAGAGAGTACTGAGTAGGATTTTACACTAGATTTTACAACATAATTTTAAATCGATAAACATTTATTGAAACAACACTCCCTTTTTGATATTTTCAAAATACTACGACTACTACAGCTTTCTATGTCTTATATTTTTACAATATTATAACTTCCTATCAACATTCTCCAATACTACAACTTCCTATGTCTTATATTTTTAAAATACTATAACTTCCTATCAACATTTTCCAATACTACAATTTCCTATGAACATTTTCCAATGTTCGTCCTTTTGAATTTCTTACGTAGTCTTTTTTGAAGATAGGGTAGTCTTTATCCTTTACATTGATATCTTCCAAATATTTGTTTTGTACCGTCAGTTGTCTTGTATCATCACATGGGGTCTTCTTTTCCAAGGAAGACACCGTGACTGTGCCGCATTTTATTTTTTCAAACATGTCTTGTCTTGTCATGTGCCTGTGTGTCATCACCGTGTTTGTTTTACTATTGTTGTCTTCAACTACTACTCATGTGTCTAGATTATGTAGAGCAACTGGGTCAAAACTCATTCCTGAGCCATCATCGTCTAGGTCTTGTGCATCGTTGAACAGTCTATCACCTTCTTCCGTAATTTAGGACTTTTTAATTTATTTTCTTGAGATGGTCTGGAATCTTCCGTAGAATTTTTTCTAGAGTAGTTAGGACTATCTTTTCTATTTTCTTCTTTTTTTTTCTTTTTTAACACTAAACTCCTTTTCTTAGATGTTTCTTCTTGAGTGAAGATCCTAGGTAATCGTCTTCCTTGTGTCTGTGGAGTTTGTGGAGTTTCTGGTGCTGATAATTCAGCTACACTTTTTGGCAAAGTGTTAGCCATTAACGGATTTGATAAGTCTTTACCGGCTACCGTTTAAACCGGACTAGCTGTATTACTCTCCGATACAATGGATTTTCTGCATTCATTGGGGAATGCACACCCGTCTGATCCATTTTTTGTGGAGATGGAGGACTCTGAGGAATATATATATATATATATATATATATGTTTCTGTTCAAATGTAGTGCAAGCATTTAACCACTTTTAAAGAAACAAACGCATCAGTAGATTTTAAAAATGAAAGACGTTAACAAGGAAGTTGGAAAAACGTCTACTTTTTTTCATCTGTCAAACTAGCAGCCATAACTGAACAATCATATTGCTTCCAAAAATTTCTTTTATGATCATCTAACATCTCACTAATGTTTGTAACCCCATCTTCCAATACCCAAGTTACTCATGTATTGAGGGAGGCACAAAACTCAGCTCATAATTTGCAACTCCATCAAACATTGACAAGTAATATAGGTCATTTGCAATATTAATTGGGATAACACTTTAGAAGAAGAACAAATGAATTCACTGACAAACTTCTTTCCTTTCTTCGTTTTCTCCCCATTTGGAGTTCACAGTAATTTGACTTACTTGAGCACTAACAAGTTATCTATAGCCTTTGGATGTAGATTGTCTATAGTTGGAAAGAGCTAGACTCACTACCCATATTACCCCCTCCGGATGCAACTTCTCATTTTCCGTCGAATGTAGCATTTCGCATGTTTTTTACGTTCTGAACACGTAGTAATACTTTCTGGCATTTTTCAACTACTTCATCTGGAACCTTAGGACAAAGCTTTATCCTTTTATGGTAGCCTGCTAAAGGTTGCTTCAATCTATCGATTGTGTCACTACATTGTTGTTCAGTAGGCATGAGCAACGCCAGGGCGTGTGCCTCACTATCTAGGGTGTGTGCCCAACAGAACCTATGCTCCCCAAAAACGTCTTTCAAAGCACTGGTTACTACAACTCTACAATAAAATATATGTTCACAGAAGACTTAAATTTAATTAATTGGAAACTAGAAGCATTGCCACTCCATTAGATTATGCATTACAAAGCAGAGGATATAAAGTTTTAAGACAAAACATATGATGGATAAATATCTACACTGAAACGTGAATCTTGGTCTATAATATTAGGGATATTTTAATTATTATATTAATTATTAAAATGTAACATTGAATACTGATGGACTTATGCCCCGTGGATTACGCCTCGCGACCTCGCCTCATAAAACACCAATACAGACATTGAACTACCATATTCAGAAGAAAAAAGGAATATTCTGGGAATATCTGAGAAAGAATAGATTAAGCTAATCCAATAATTAGTAGGAGTAGCTCTTGACTACATCCTTCAACCACAAGCTTAATGGTAGTTTCAACTTTCCATTTACATAGATATAGCAAGTGTATTCCCACGGAGTGGGGTCGGGGAAGGGTAGGATGTACGCAAACTTTACATCTACCTTTGTGGGGCAAAGAGACTGTTTCCAATAGACCCTCGGCTCAAAAAAAATATAGTCAATGCAAGATTGCATGAAAAATTAATCAATAAAAATATGACAAGCAAAATATCCACATATAGAATAAATGGGGTAATACACACATAGCAATAATGCTCTATGTGATACCTAAATACTACTACTTAAGGAAAGGAGAAGAGGAGATGGAGAGACTAGCCCCCCGCCTCTCTCACATATCGCGAAAAAAACTTAACTACCTACTAACCTTCTACCCTAATCCTCAACCTCCAAATCTTCCTATCTACGGTCATGTCTTCATCCGTATGGACTTCCCAAAAAATGATTTGTTGCCTATCCGTGTTGATGAGATCAGACATTGTAAGCGTAGCTACGCCCCCCACTATATGATGACGGTCAAAAAGG